>KV424164.1:0-23006 GCA_001632435.1 Calocera cornea HHB12733
AAAATACAGTTTGGAACAGCAGGTATACTGCCTACTCACCTGCGGTATCTCCCTGCGCACAACTCCACTACGCACTCGGCAAACTCCGATCGTATCTTGAAGATCGTGCGGTTGCGCACACGAAAGCCCGCAGTCCCGCAAGTAAGCACGCAGGTCTTACAGATTGCCTCGAACGCTCTATCCACGATACAGACGGCGTTCTTGGAGGCGATCAGCACCGCATTTTCCTTCCAAAAGGAGGTCAGGGAACGGCCTTCAGGGGACAGCACGTCTGGTGCCGATTGTCGGGGTCGACAGTGGTCGACAGTACCCCTCTCTTCTTGAAGCCAAGGCCCTCCAAAAGGAGGTCCGAGGCGGGGAGAGAGGTGGGCGAGGCGGCCAGGAAAGGCGAGGGCACTTGAGGAGGAGGTGGTGGTGGTGGTGGCGGCGGTTGGGGAGGAGGGAGAGGATAGGGAGGGGCAGAGGAGGTGGGCGGCGGTGTCAACGAGGACACCGATGGTGGAGACGATGAGGAAGGGACTTGGGCCGTTGACGCGCCCAAGTCCCTGATAGCCGAAGCAAATCAGCCGCTGAGTGGAGAGTCATCAGGATTCGGGCGGCCACGCCATAACGGAGTCTTTTTTGGCCGATTGGCGTGTTTGTATTGTAGGGTAGCGGAATCAAATATGCCTCCGTTGTGCCACCTCTGCCACAGGTGCCGCACATGCCCCCATTGCACCCACTGTACAGTTCCCTTTGTCACTGTGGCCCAATTTTTGGCATTCCGGCCTTCTGGAGGTACGGTACCGGAAGTCTGGACAGCTTTTCAACCTCCCCTGGTTGGCCCTCTGGCCTGTGGAGCAACTCCGGACTGTGGAGGTTTGCTCTGTACAATGGTTCCGGTCCCGGAACTCTCTTGGAATGGTGTATACAGCACAACACATCCAACAGATTTATGGGCAAAGACTCTCTCTTACCGGATAACCCTCAAGTTGCACAAGGGACAAATGGAAAGGTGTCCTGTTGGTTGAGAGAGTCCCTAAGGTTGGGTGAAATCAGCCCCTGGTGATATACCCCATAACACGGGATTCCAAAAGGTAAACATTGGGTTAGATAGATAAAAGGCAAATTCTCCTTCTCCAAAGAGGGGGACAGCTTCTGACTACTTCTGTTTACCATACCATACAATCTCCCTAGTGTCCCAAGTCTGTCACCTTTCACTCCCATCTATTCTGAATACTGCACCTAATTACACCTATTCCGCTTGCTATTCCGACTCCGGAATCCCTTCCCAGACCTGTGACAACTTCACGGAATACGACACCCTCAGATTGCCCAGTCAGATGGACTCTGTACAGTCCTAAACTGAGGGGTGCAGACACCGTGCCTTGTGGGAACCGCAAGGTGAGGGTGACTGTTGGGGGTCAACCGGGCCTTGCCAACGTTTTGCTGGCTTTTCCCCCCAATCTCACCCCACCTCTCTCTCTCTCCTTCCTCAACCATTGACTTTCTAAATCTTTTCTACAATTGTTATAACTGTCAACAATACCTCCTTGCCGCAAAGCTGATACTCCTGCTGCCGTGTCTGCTGCTTCTGCTGCTCCTGCCTCTGCAGTGGGTGCCGCTCTTTTGGCTTGCAAGATCAAGAAGGCTGAGAAGGCAAAGAAGAAGGCCATGAAAGAAGGGCTGTATAAGCTCTGGCAGGCAAATGAGGCGACACATGTGACTTGGGCACAAGAAGGTGATCAGTTGGGATCTTGGAGGGTGTGCCTTTTTCTTCTTTTCTCACCCACATCAAGTACTGACATTGCTCCCAGGGAACACTTGTTGAGTACTGGATGGCATACCCCAAGGATATCCCAAAAAGGAGTACCAGGATGCCAAAGGCCAAGTGGTAGCCCATCACTCCAGAGTGTCCTGGGGAGCATTTTGCCAGAAGGCATAGTGATGCTGAAGGCTCCGTGTAGTCACTTGCTTGCAAGGGAAAGCTATGTGGAATGCCTCTTCCCATGGGATATTGGTGGTGTTGCGGAGAAGGTGATATAGGGGCATTCCAGCAAGAACATCCTTCAGTAGTTCTTTCTTCAGCCACCTTGGAACTCGGCTGGTCTTGAATTCCAGGGGAGACACAACTGTTGGCTCCTCATCCAATGAGATAGAGATTATTGAGGCAGCTCTTGGCCTTTTAGTGGGAGATGGGTGCAGGTCCTGAGGCAGGCTGAAGCCCAATTGGTGTCGCTTAGACATTGGTGTGGTAGTAAGCTGTCAATGGAGGTTGAGCTCCTCTTCAACATTGGCAGCTGCAGGAGATTTGTTGGTAGCCTTGAGCACAATGCACTCATTAGGCACAACAGGGATGACTTGCCCAGGTCCCATCTTGACCCATTTGCCATGGGCCTTGTCCAACACAGGGACAGTCCAGGCAGCAGCCTGAGTGTTGATGCCACAAACAATTGAGATGTGTTGCAACACTGAGGGAAGCCAACTTCCCATGTCAGTGGTTAGGCATGAGGGTGATCCATTGGCAACCAAGTTGGGGAACACAAGTGGTTTGCAGTTCTGTGAGGACAAAGCTAGCATATGTTATGAAGCAGCATGAGCAGCACAAGTCAGGACGCCATCTCTGCCGCCGCTGCCGCATATGCCATTGAGAAACTCAAATGGACCGTTCTGACACATGATGTACTGCATAGTAGACATGTTGATGACATGGGTACACAACCAAAATTGGTGCTGAAGCGCACTGGCCAGATGAGAAATGCAATTTTTGGGGATCTTGGATACTGTCTGAAAGGATAGGAATGGTTACCAGGAACAGTATAAAGACCCTACAGCATGACTGCAAGAATCTTGGGGCAATATACTATCAAACTCATACCAAACTTTGGGCTGATCTGACTAGTGATGGGACCAATCCTGGTCCAAGACTGGACCAAACCGGGACTGAACCAGTACAGGATCAAAGACTGGCTTCACTCAAAACCACCATTTGGTTGAAGATGGTTCAGGACTGGACCGGACCACTTTCATCCTTAGCAATGGAGCTGCTCATGCAGCACATGGGAGTCTGGGAGGTGGTCAGCGGGACAAAATGGCCAATGTCAATGACTGGCAACATGGACTGGATAGCTCTGGCAAACGCCAGGGACCTGATGATTGGGATGACAATTGAGGCAAGCCAGTACCTGCTCATCCGCAAGTCTATGGTGACCAATGGACCAGAGGCATGGACCACACTCATGGACATCTAGGAGAAGAGCTCATGTACAAATCATATTAACCTCAAGCATGCATTCTACAGCTATCAGCATGATGTCTCAAAGTTGATCCAGACATACGTGAACAACATCATGACTCTTGCGTCTAAGCTACAAGCATTTGGCTTCACGTTGAACAATGACAATATCTGTGATGTTCTCATCTACAGTCTTCACTCCAAGTATGCTGCTGCTTCAGCTGCGCTGTCTATGTCCTTGAAGGAGAAGCTCACAGTCTCCAACATTACAGGTGCACTCCTCAAGGAAGAAGCACATCATGGTGGACACAACGGCAACGACCCAAATGAGACTGCTCTACTGGCACACAAATGTGAGCAAGACCAACATCAGGAGGCTACACATGGTATACCTTCACATATGGGCAATACATGTGGCATTCCTCACTACTACATCTGCAGACAGAAGGATCACGTTGCAGTGGACTGCCCTGATCATGCTGATCTTGATGACCAAGGCAACTAGGCTTATGATGTCAACCACAACCTACAAGATAATCTGGATACTGTGTATTGAGACACAGAGGGAGCAGGCATGTTGACTGAGCTATGTGCTCTACTGTGGTATGAGATGTGCTAGAGCTGTGTGCTCCTACAGTATAGAGGGTCAACAGAGGCTCTGCTTCAGAGGGAGCTTGGGGCCAGAGGGAGTATGAGACTCCGTCATTTATTCTTACATGTTGCAAGCTCAAGAGGGAGTGTGGGGAATCAGGGCTGGTGCAAGCTTGCGCATGGACCCTACATGTAGATACATCCATTAGTGCAGACTTTTTGTGCAGCTCTCAAGGGCTTGCACTGGTGTCAGGGGACACCAACTTCACCCCGACTTCGGCTATTATCGGCAGGTTCACAGGTATTTGGCTAGTTTCAGCTTCTTTGGCTCTCAGGTAACATCTTTGGTCTACCAAATACCAACTTTGGATACCTTGGCACAGGATTAGGTAAGGGTAAGCAAGGCTGTGACCCTTTGGCTATGCGGGGCAGTACTCGGCTGTGTTCGGATGAGTAATGCTGTGGTCGGCAGTGCTTCAGGCAGTGTTGGGTCTCACTTCGGAGTGTTTGGGAGAAGCTGAGGCTATGTTCACTCTTTTTGTATATAACCTTTGGTACCTTCGGTAGCTTCTCCTTAGATCTGATCTCCTGAGGAATCTCCATAGTCTTGTGAGAAAGCCTGGTCATCACGTCCGTCCTCCCGCTCCAAACTTCCAAACTCTCTCCAACCTCTGCTTGCTTCATCCGAACTACCTTCGACATCCCACGTATCTCCTAGCTGGACTTATCAAGGGTACAATCGGTTGGTCATTGGATACTGTCAGCCACGACCTCCCCCAAATCCCTCGTCTTCAGTCTCTTCAACTCAGTCGGGTTTAGTCGGCAGCCTTGCTAGACTGTGTGCCCTCACAACTGGACAATCCCATTCCTACCTTGTTGCTCAGCCCGGTCGCCCTCACTTTATGACAGTTGCCATGCCAACACGTCCAGCGTCCAGCTGTAATGCACTGTCCAGGTGTCCAAGTACTTACAGGAATCATTGCAATCTTTCATTCATATTGTGAACCAACTTATGGTGCAACAACAGGGCAAGCTCTTGCCACTTGCACCTAGAGTAATGGTGTTATTCAGGTGCCAATGTGTCAGGAGTGGCCCAAACCAAACCCCTATGAAATACCGACCTGGACCAATATACCAAAAACCACATCTCGACAGTCTTGATACAAACTTGGTAGAGCAACCCTATTCTGCTAAGGTAAGAGGTGCCTACCCTAAGCTAACTGTACAGTCCCACTTTTGAAGATACTTCCGGCCTTCTTGTATATAGTATCGCCCTGTTTGAAGTTTCACCCTTAGATCTGATCTCTTAGGATCCTCCACAATACTTGTGTAGTCAAACTAGGCATTGCAATCTCAATCAAAACCTCGAAACCTCAGCAATTTGTTCATAGTGTCAGATGATCTCTTGCAATATCTGGTGCTCTGCTTTCCTATACTATTCTCATATTGCCCTTCTTGCCACTCCTGTTTGACGTCTTGTCTACCTCTCAACAATCTTGGACCACTTTTGCAGACAGCCTTGTGTCTTGTATTGTGTACCCTGATACTATGCCAGCCCTCATCAGTCATCCAGCTATTGTTCACCACTCCATCATAGCTTAGAGCCCGTTTGGTAACAAGATTTTGTGAGGTACAAGAGTGTATCTGGGGACCTGCGGTGGAACCCAACTCGTGATGTGCAAGATTGCGCAATCTGTGCACCAAGGGACTGTTTGGCAACCACACAGATTCTGTTTCTGTTACATCATCATGCCACCACAGCGCCAGTAGTCAGACTTGCATACCTATTGCATTCAAGCAGTTGGAATTACAGTACTTGGTGCTGCATCTGCTGCCATGGAGCTCTATGAGAAGCAATATCTCAACAAGCAATTGCAACATACCTCAATCCAAAGTGGCACAATGTGGGTTGAGGAGCTCCTCAATGTGCCTTCCTCCCACATCCGTAATACACTGGGGATACACAAGCATGTATTCCTCAGACTCTGTGCAAGGTTGGGGAGCATAGGTGGACTGCGCCCTACACGCTTTGTGGGCACACAAGAGCAGGTTGCACTCTTTCTGGTTGCTGTGCGCTGTACAGTTCCCTTTGTCACTGTGGCCCAATTTTTTGCATTCCGGCCTTCCGGAGATACGGCACCAGAAGTCCGGACACCTTTTGGACTTGCCCTGGTTCGCCCTCCGGTCCGTCGGCCAATTCCGGGTTGGAGGGGTTTATTCCTTATGGCCGTTCCGGTCACGGAACCCTCTCGGAATGGCGTATACGATGGAACGCACCCGACGGATTCACGGGCGAAGACTCTCTCTCATCGGATGGTCCTCAATTTACAAACGGGACAACTGGAAAGGCGTCCTGTTAGTTGAGAGAGTCCCTTTGGTTGGGTGAAATCAGCCCCCGGTGATATACCCCGTGAGATGGGATTCCAAAAGGTAAACATCGGGTTAGGCAGATAAAAGCCGGATTCTCCTTCTCTGAAAGGGGGGGCCGGCTTCCGACATCTTCTCTTTACCATACTCCTCTACTTCCCCAGATCTCCTACCACTCCCTACACTTTACACTCTATTCTGGACCTTCCTAACTAATTACACCTATCCCGTTTGCTATTCCGACTCTGGAATACCCTTCTGGACCTGTGACGACTTCACGGAATACGACGCCCTTGGATTGCCCATTCAGATGGACTCCGTACAGTCCTAAACTGAGTGGTGCAGACAACGTTGCGACGGTTGAAGCAATGTTGCAGGGCCTCCCCTGCATATGGACAAACACGGTTGTCGTGGTTGTACACAGACCAAGCCAAGAGCTTATATTGCTCACCCGTGTCCTGGTGAGCCAAGGTGGGAATCTTGCACATCTCTCGATTACTGTTACCCTTGCCCATGAACAAGGAGCCATGGCCAAATGCGATGCGGGTGTGCTGAAGGAGCTGTTGACCTGCAAGGCAATGCACCGCTTCACATTCCGCTATCTTGTGCATGGAGCTTTCCCGGCCACGGACAAGGTCATGCAGTCATTAATGGGTCAATGGAAACACCTCACTCATGTCCATCTGGAATGGCAAGAGCTCAATCACAACACGTGGCACTCCGGCCCGGCTGCTGTATTCCATGGCCCTTTGGTTATCACTCTTATCGGAGTGGCGCAGTTAATGCATCTCTGTTGAAAGATTGTCTTTGCCAACATCAGCTTCATTTCCACAGGCCATGAAACTCATGCTTTCCCAAAACCGTTCATGCGCAATCGTCCCTTCACGCTGCAAGCCACGCTTATGCCACTGTCTTCCACCAACTATGGCAGCCAGGTTTTGCTGCATTACTGGCCCGGCCTTAACGTCCAGATTATGCACAGTGCCAGACGGATTGTTTGGTTGACCGTCCAGAAGATTGTGGCAACGATTCAGCAGGATGATCCACATATGCGCCTGACCATGCCCAACTCATAACTGACTCAGGGAAGACCCCCTGCAGTGGGATAGCAGATGCAACCTTACCCTTGGCCCACTCCACTGGGGGCATGGTAGGAGGATGGCAGCCGCCCACCATTTTGCTCCTTCAATTCCCACAGGTCGCTGTCGCTGACTCTGACTTCTGTAATTCGTGATGCTCCTCTTGTCATACTGTATCATAACATAAGTCTCAGAACCACGTAGTATTATCAGCCCTCTTGTCATACTGTATTGGAACATAAGTCTCAGAACCACGTAGTATTATCAGCTGTCATGTGATGGCCATCATCCATGCCTCTGGCCATCCGCCACATCTGATTCTGCCCCACAGCCCCTACACTCATGACCCCTTTAGCATTGATAGGCAGTAGTGACCAACTCACAACCACCAGCCAACTATCAGTTAACACCATTTGCAACGACACTCACATGAAGGATGTGGAACCTCTCCAAATGTGCAATATGTCCCCCATGGCTGGGCATGAGTACGAGGCAGTTGAGGTACCATTGGGTGAATCTCCACCCAGGAAACGACCAAGAACAACCAGTGGAGAAGCAGTGCTGACAAATGCTCAGCAAGACCGGATGGCCCCTGGGTCGCCCGGGACTCAATCATTGACAAAGGTGGGGGATTGCAATGCAATCATGGGCAACGGCAACAGGCCGAAAACAGGCTGGTCAGGGACCGGGTGGGGCAGTGGGCTACATGGTGCCCAGTGGGAACTGAGCCCGGCCCCGCTACGCCTGGGTCCGAAGATCGACACGATGGCACCAATCACCTGGGTACAGAATCTTGATATGGCACACTTGGTCCTCACCACCTCAGAAAATGAAATGCTCATTGTCTCGCGGCCTGTCGGCAAAGGAGGAATGTGGGAATGCATCGCCAGCATGCCCGCAACTGAAGCAATGGGGAAGGCGGCCGCAATGGGTGCTTGAATATACTCCGGTTGCATGGTCTACTTGGACCACGATCACTATCACATTTGGATCAGCATGGCTACAGATCCACGTTTTGTTGGTCCCGAAATGCACGAGGGGGCAACATACATGTTAGAGTACACTCAAGGAAGACTGGCAGTAGCCTTGCCACAGGCCGCTTTGAACTTGGCCAAGCTTGTCACAGGAGATGGTGCATGGATGGTGTTTGCGCGCAAGAACAGAAAACCGGACCTGCATGTGATCCGCCTCCAGGATGGGGTGATGGTGCGGTTGGACTCCCCTGGTAATGTGAGTTGTTTTTTGGGGGGGGGGGCAATGTCTCACCCTGAGCAGTGCTAATGAAACCCGACAGTATGACCATCTCTGGGGCATGCTATTAGAAGGCCATCTGTTCATACTGAATGACGATGACCCCTGCTTGGAGGCGTGGACGGCTGATGCGCTTCTCAAGGTGGTTGTCAGGGGACACCTGTCTACTCGTTAACGCGTCACTTCAACGTTAACGGCGAGGTATGGGTAACACGCTCTATTTTCCTACTTTATTTGGCCCTTACTCACTTCAGAAGCACTTCCCAGCATGGAATCCGGCCTTCAGGGTCCAGGCCTATGGCCCAGAGTGTGGCCCGGACAACCGCGCAGCCATGAGTCTGGCCACTCACCACGACTCAGCATGACTGACTACAACTCACACACACGCAGCCACACTTGACTCATAGTGCCCCATGATGTGTCCCATGAGACGCTCCATGGCCTGACCCATGCAGATCTGTAGGGTATATATATGTGGGCTTTAGGCCCCTTGGCTCCTCAGATCTGGTCTCTGAGGACTCTCCAGTGTACACTTGTACTCTGTAGTCTCTATAGTCACCTCATCTATCCTATTCTCCACTCTATCCTTGCCCACCCAACCTACTCTATCGCTCTACCATTGACTCCAATCTCTGTCTACTCTTGGCGGCCTTGTAGGCTTACCGTGTGCCCTCGCAGTGGTCGGGGACGGAGCTCTGGAACCAACCCAACGATGGTCATTGACAAGCTCGCCTTTAGCAGTGAAATGGATGAGCGCTGGTGGGGAGGCCTACCTGGGTGTAATGTACGTGGACTCATGCATGGTGTGCACATTGGGGGGCTCAGCCGGAGAGGGACAGCAGCTTGCCCATGGCTGCATGGTGGGAGTGGGTTTTCGAAGAAGAAGAAGATGAGCTGACCTACATCACAACATTCACAATGACCAATTCCGGAAGCACAATGATGGTGCTAGACCATACTTACGGACCAGAGCCAGTTTTGCGAGTGCTGCTAGCTATGGTCTTGGGAGGTGTGACGGCTGCCCAGCCGGAGCAAGTGGTCCAAGGCACGGATGGTCGTTGTATTTTCAAGACAGCACCGGAGGACAATGTCTTATGCCATGTGGATCAGATTCTTTTGTGCAAGGACGTGGTGGTCCTAGGATGGCAAGACTTGTATAATTGGATCCACGTCAAGCTCCATCCGGTGGGGGTGTTGCCCTCACCTCAGGTGTTGACAATCGTGCATGATCGGAGTTGGCAGCCAGGCATAGGTGGAATAATGCGCTTGCACAAGGTAAAAAGGGGGTGCCCATCCGGAACAAAAGGGTCAAGGTCTAACCGTTTTATGTATGAGGCTCTGGCCCTTCTGCGCCATCGCGGTTTACAACCTGAAGGGCCGCCGGGAAGATATCCGGCCAAGAAGATCAAGGGGAATCCCACAGATGTGCCTGGTTGATGGCTGGTGAAGCCGTTATTGAAAATGTTACTGCACCGATTTGACTTGTACCCACTTGGGCGACAAGGTGGCCTTGGAAGTTGGTTTTGGTTTTCGAGCCAATGTGCGCTTGCTCATGGTTGATAACACCAATCCCCACCGCTATTCTATCATTGCTGTGGCGGAGTACCCGGACAGGTTTTGATTTATGTGCCTCAATCAGTATGAGGACAGATTAAACCTGGATACAAAGATGGACTTACGCATCGCTCGGGGAAACACTGGAGGGACTGCTTAATGGACACTGTTCCTGCCTATGCAACACAGTCACCCAAGACCATCACTCAACATGCACTGTCGGCAGAAGAAGCTTTAGCGAACAATGTGGAATGTGTGGAGCAGTGGTTTACACAAGCAGAGGGGGGCGGGAGGATGCCTTATAGTGTATTTGCTGCTCAACTGTGGCTGGGTCTCAGAATGGAAGGCACAGAGAAGTAGTGCGCAGGAGTTGAGCTGAAGATGCATGTATTACAGACTGGACACCACTGTCATTGCGCTAATGTTAATTTGTTGACCATGCCAAATGAGACTGAGATGAGACCCAAACTATCTTTGGTGCCTCTCTATGTGCAACCCTTTCTGTGCCGCTTATGCGCCTTTGCACTCGGATCAGGCATGGAGGATTTGGTTGTGGATGATTGGGGACCGGCTGTAGGTGCCATGCAAGGTGTCCCAGCAGTGTTGGTTGATGTGGTAGGGGGAGCGGTGTCTGCACCACTTAGTTTAGGACTGTACAGAGTCCGTCTGAATGGACAATCCGAGGGCGTTGTATTCCGTGAAGTCGTCACAGGTCCGGAAGGGTATTCCGGAGTTGGAATAGCAAACGGGATAGGTGTAATTAGTTGGGAACGTCCGGAATAGACTGTAAAGTGTAGGGAGCGATAGGAGATCTGGGGAAGTAGAGGAGTATGGTAAAGAGAAGACATTGGAAGCCGGCGCCCCTTTCGGAGAGGGGGAATCCGCCCTTTATCTACCTAACCCGATGTTTACCTTTCGGAATCCCATCTCACGGGGTATATCACCAGGGGCTGATTTCACCCAACCTAAGGGACTCTCTCAACTGACAGGACGCCTTTCCAGTCGTCCCTTTTGTAAATTGAGGACCATCCAATGAGAGAGAGTCTTCGCCCGTGAATCCGTCGGATGCATTCCGTCATATACGCCATTCCGAGAGGGTTCTGTGACCAGAACGGCCATACAGAATAAACCCCTCCAACCTGGAGTTGGTCCACGGACTGGAGGGCGAACCAGGGCAAGTCCGAAAGGTGGCCGGACTTCCGGTGCCGTATCTCCGGAAGGCCGGAGCGCAAAAAATTGGGCCACAGTGACAAAGGGAACTGTACATCCCCCCCGAACTTCTGATGCTGACTGCCCTCAGTCAGTTGGCCGGGTGGCGGTGCAAGGGATCCGTTGAAGGCTGTGCAAACTCCACTCGTGCCACGGCACGACCAGACGTGCAATCAACTTTGTCTCAACAAGCACCCGCAGTATGGCCAGCATTCCGAATTTGCAGGAGGTGAGCCATCTGCCTTTGCAAAAGGCTTTCACTAACGGAGCTGGTAGAAACCCCAACATTGGGAGACCGTGCAGATGGCTGCCTTGACAACTCCGCATGCGGAGTGGAGAGTGATGGCCAGGAAGAACGGTGTTGCATGGGGGGTGAGAGTTTGGACTCAACAGCTGTATTCCGTGCTGACACCTTTGCAGAAGATGTTGGTAGAGCTCGTCCGGGACATGGACTATCATCCGACGAAGCTGCACCTGCGCTTGGAAAAAGTGATTCCACAGTCGTTCCGTATGGAAACCGCAACTCTGTTGGTCCGTCGATCGGAGGTGCATGCCGGCTCCGTTGAGTCCGAGGAGGCTGATGTCAGTTCCGACGAGCCGCCAGTCTGGAAGAGGAACGCAATCCGCCAGGGAGGGTCAGGAGGAAACACGTCAAAATTGGAGATAATCAAGATCGATTCCAACACAACCAAGGTAATCGAGTTGAGCAGCGAGGACTTGGACATGGAGATGGAGACTGGGCCGCCCACAAGTACGTTGTTCCGTCCCGGGCGGTGAGTATTGGATACTCACATCGGAGTGGAAGGGAAAAACGTGGTCGCCGTCTTGGACCGGACGTTGGCCTCGGCCAGGAAGGGGAAGCAAGCCGTGGAGTTGCTGCATAAGCACGTGGTGTATTCCAGGTTGCCCAAGCGTTCGGAGTAGACAAGCCAGTGAGATTAGGGTAGGGGCTGTAGAAAATAATAAAAAAAAGGTTGTTGCAGAATGGAGCGCGTATTCCGACGTGCTGGCTGGCTCCGTGCAGCCCGTTAGTTGGTTCGGAAAAGTGCGCCCTATTCCGAGGGGCGTGCAGAAGTATTGTTCCGGGTGATTCGTACGAAAAGACAACGAGCGTTGGGCGCAGGGCGGAGGCACGGCTCCGGTGGGACTCTGGCGGATTTCAGGGACCGCGTCAGAGAGGGCGCGTGCGCCTGTCGGTGGCGCGGGTCGGAATAGCATCCGGGATAAGGGTTCGTTCCACGCATCGGCGCGTGGTTCCGTAATGGAGAATTTGGTTCCGTGGGCGGGGTCATGTAAACTCTACTGGTCGCGCGGAACGCCCTCGTTCCGCATTGTCGATTCCTTCTTTCCTCCAACGACTCTCTGCCTTCCCTCCTCCGCTTAAAATCCAACTGGCGTCCGACATGTCCGCCGTCAACACATCGACGAATTCCGGGAGCGAGGCCGAGCCGGAGTATGGAGAGATGCCGCACGAGGAGCTGAAGGGGCTGTGGGCATTGTTCAAGGAGGTGGAGGCGGGTTTGAACACCCAGGAGTGGATGGAGAAGACAAAGGAGTATGGTCCGGCAATCCGGGTAAGTCCGGACCAGCAGTCCATACCCGACTCCGACTGATCTTTATGCAGGACGTGTTTGTCGCGTTGCACCGGTTCGAGGATGTGCCTCCCGAAGGCATTCCGCCTTGTCTTGGTGCGATCCTCACCTTGGCGGACTCGATTCGCGCCGGAGTGGTGGCCGGGCAGCGCCGTCAGGCGGAACAGTCCGCCGCCGCACGGGCGGCGGCGGAAAAGAAGATCGCTGCAGAGGAGAAGTCGCAGGCATTGTCCGCGAAGCTGCAGTCACTGCGGAGGAGAATGGGCAGGTTGTCGCCGGTGACTTCTCCGACGCCTGCGCGCGTGCTGGGGCCTGCTCCGTCGGGAAAGGTGTTGACGCTTGCCGCCGACATGCGTTCCGACGTGGACAGCGAGGACAAGGCGGGGAAGTCCGTGTGCGGAGTAAGTTGACCTCTCTCCTCGGATAACGTCGGCGGCTGACCCCGGAACAGGAGTCCTTAGATCCGGATCTCCAGCGGATCAAGGAGGAGCGCGCCAAGAAGCGCGCCGCGGAGAAGGCGTTGGCCGCGTTGGCCGCCGAGGCTTTGGGCACTCTGGGCGCGGTTGACCTTACAGGGGACCCGTCCGATGTGGACACCGCGGGAAAGGTCGGCGGAGTGCCTGCCACGGTGCCGGAGACTGACGACTTGAGTCGGGGAACACTGTTCCCCCCATTCTGTAACTGATTCATTGCATGTAGGAGGTCGAACACGTCGAGAAGGGCTCGGGTAACCCCGCTGACGTCGGCATCACCGCTTTGGGTCGGAGCACCCAGGAGAAAGCTCAGGAGGACGCGGCGGAGGATGTTGCGGAGGACGGGGAACGTGAGGGCAGCCTTGTGGTCGTCGTTCCGCCCCCTGGACTGGCCATCCTGACGGCCGGCCCCGTGTCCGCGTTCTCGGAACATGTCGAAACTGCCCCTGGCTACTTGCCAATTGCCCCCGCCCATTCCGCCTCGTCGGAATTCAACAAGCTGACAGACGCCGGGAAGATCCACCAGCTCCAGGAGTACCTCAACGGATTGGACGAGGCCGGTTGTTATTGGATTAGCCGCTGGGTGATTGTAAGTCAGCCGGCTGCCGTTTTCCGAGTCGGAACTGAACGCGTAAACAGTGCCACCCGTGCTGGAAGAAAGCGCGGATCCTCGACGATGGGATGCTGTGGCATCCGTGCCCCGGTCCGCAGAAGACTCTGAGGAAGGGCTCGTGGGGTTGCGGACACTGCCGCGACGTGACCAAAGGCCAGTGCTCGTTTGCTGGTAAGTCATTCCGCCTAAGATGAAGAAACACCCAAGCTAATCCGCTGCAGATGTCCTCCCAAAGGACTACGACTTCATCCCGCCGACGCCCCGGAACAAGGCCGCGTCAAGTCTGGTCCCCGCCAAACCTGCTCCGCCTGCTATGGTCAGTGCCAAGCCGGAGAAGAAGGCCAATGCTGCTCCGGCTGGAGCGGAGAAGAACTCAGCGGGTCCCCCGGCTGTTGGTTCCGGCGGGAAGCGGACTCGCAAGTCCAACGGCGAGGAGGGGGCCAAGCCCCGGAAGCTCGTTCGGTACGGGGGTGGGATTGCCACCGGAAACACCGTCGCTTCTGGGTCCGGCAGCCAGAAGAGCAAGGGGAAGGAGGTGGCTTGGGGTCCAACTATCCCCGTGGCCAAGGGATACCGGATGGTGGAGACCGCCATTAGTCGCCGCCGGATCCCCGAGGAGGTGACCCGTAAGCCCCATTCCACCTTCCAGAACTCGTGTTTGCAGTGCTGACTTTCTGCCATAGGTTCTTCTATCCTTCAATACGTGAAGGAAATCGAGATGGCCATGGTTGGGGTGTACGAGAACGTTGCTGTTCTCCGTGCCATGGCGGATTACCTCCCGGAGTAGCCGTTCTGTTTTCCCCCTTTGCTCGTTCCCTTTTTTCTCTTCTCTTCTTTTTTTCATCTCTTTGTTTCATTTCCCTCCAGGATGCCGCATCCCATCAAGTGACGCCCGTTCTGTCCATTTCCCGTAACGTAGGTAGAAAAGTCCGACCCGGAACACGTGTTCTGTAGCACGTTTGTTAATCAGAAAATGTGAAAACCCATTCCGCGTGTGCCCAAGTCCGCTGTTTGTACTCCGGAGTCCAAATGGCCAGGTTATACTTTGATGTCTCTGGGTCCACCAAGATCCCCATAGTCGGGTTGTACTTGGATACTTCAGGATCCACAGGGATTTCTGTATTCCGGGTTGTACTTGGATACTTCACGATCCACGGAGACTTCCATATTCGGGAGGGGCAATAGTGTTACATATAACCATTTGTCATTTCCGTGCTCTATTGAGGGTACCTCTGTGTGGGAAACAAAAGAAAAGGAAACAGGAGAGAGCTGTGGACGACTAGTGGCAAACTGGCAAAGTCGCGCCGTGACGCCCCTCGGCCTGTCGAGTTCTTGAAGAGGTACTCCGGAACGTTCCGCGGTTGGTCGGGGTCTTTCAGAGGAACTCCGGAACGTTCCTCGGTTTGTTGAGTTCTTGCAGAGGAACTCTGGAACATTCCCAAGAGGGGAGGACAAATCGGATAGCAAGCTGTGGGTTGTCAAGGGTAAAGGATAACTTTGTGGGTATATGTTGGCCAAGAAAACTGTCTTCAGCAGTCAATAGTGTAACGGGTTGTGGTGTCCCCCGCTAAGTTGTTGCTGCGGAAGGGCGCTTTTGCCGCGTAGATTCAACTCAGGGTATGGGCATAACTCTTTTTGTTCTGTCGGATTTACGGGTGGGCTTGAAGGGAGAGCCCTAAGTGGACGGATTGTCCTCTGGAATGGGCTTGTTGGCGTCCAGGTCCTCCGGTGTGTACACGGTGTTGCTGGCAGTTCGGATGGCCTCTTGGAGGGTGTCCGTGTCCATGTGGAGGAGATTGTCGAGCTTGTAGGTAATGCCGTCTCTTGGGTAGTACGGGATCACACGGAATTGAGCAACACGTGCCTTGAGGATTGCGCCGTTCAAGTCAGCCAACATGTAGGATCCGCCGGAGTTATGATGCACGACAATCAAGGGGCCCAGGTAGCACGGTTTGGCTTTCCAGTTGAGTTCCTTTTTGATCCTCGTGTTCCGGAGAAGAACCAACGTGCCGGGCTCATGGCGGAGAGTGGAAATGATGGCTACGTTGTCCCGGAGGAACCGTTTGGAGTTATAACGGCGGGCATCCAATACGGCCTGCGCTACCCGATCAAGGTCCTCCGGACGGCGTTGGAGTTGACGGATCCGGTACGTCAACATCTCTGAGTCGGACATGGGTAGATCCGGTGGGGGAACGAGAAAAGTAACCTGCTCCAAATCCATAGGCAGGGTGGGATGGGTTCCGTGCACCATGTAATATGCGGAGTACCCCGTGGAATGTTGAATGGAGATTTGTTCACTCCAAAACGCCAGCGGAACATAGTCCGGCCAGTGGGACACATTTCCGTTGCATGACTTCATGATGGCTTGTCGCATGGTGAAGTGTTTGGATTCAACAGTGCCGTTGGCTCAGGAATTGTACGCGGAAATACGGATGTGTCGTATTCCGTAGCGTTGCGCGAGGTCTTCAATAGCAGCGACCCACGGAGCGCCGTTGTCCAAAACGATTTCCGCAATTGTGCCCCAATGGCAGAGGACATCCTGGAACAGGAACTCGGAGAGCAATTGTCCGGTTTCTTTCCGGAGCAGAGCGTATTCCGGGTACGATGTCAGGGAACAACAAACTTGAGCCAGGTATTGGTAACCTCTTGCTTTTGGAAGATGCATAGAGTCGGCGTAGAGTTTATAGAACAGGGGAGCTGGTGTATCAACTTTGGGCGGGATAAGGATTTTTTGGATCGAGTAAACCTGGCAGGCGTGGCACGTCTTGAGGTACCATTTTACCGTTTCCTTCAACTCCGGCCACCAGAAACGGTAACTGAGGAGTCCGTACACGGTATCGAACCCTTTGTGGCCAATTTTGTCATGGCTCTGCATTAGGAGTGGATAGCGGAGGTCTGGACGAACATACTGGTGGTGTGTTGTTCCGGGTCGGCATTGCCAGAGGTGGCCATTCCGGATGAAGAATCCCTTGGCCTGGGCAACAAGGGTATGTTTCTGGGCGTCTGTGTATGATTCCGGGAGACGGAGTGTTTCCAAGAACGTGGTAAGGTGATGGAGACGGGAGTCCTGGCTCTTAGCTTTCTCAGTCTGAGGGACTTCAGGGTGTTCCACCTGACTCCGGGGAATCGGGGATCCAGGTTCCAGAGCTTCTTCCGAAATTCTGGAGTCAACCTGTTGATGTTCACGGAGTGCAAAGACAGGTGCAGACAAGTCCATGTCGTTATCTTCTTCCGGAACTGGCTGTTCCGGTGCATTGTGTTCCGTATGTGGCCGTTGGGATAACCCGTCAGGTCCCGTATGTTTCACCACTGGCACATGGACCAGGTTGAAATCGAAAAGCATGATGCCTATTATCCAACGGTTGATGCTTCCGTGAGGTTGTAAATCCGGATTGTCCAACATGCCTTTGATTGCCTGGGCATTGACTTCGACACGGAACTTTGGAACACCGATGAGCCATATCCGGAAAGAGCGGAGCACTTGGAATAACCCGTATAGTTCCAACTTGGGTTGGGAATATCATGCTTCCATGGGTGTCCAAGCAATGAAACCATATCCGCAGGGTTTCCGTTTCCCGGTCGCGTCGTTTTGTGGATTTTCGCTACTTTGGATGGTTCCAGATGGCAGCCCTTGTATGAACATAACTGTCCAAGGACGTCACCTTGGGAACAAATATGACCATTTTTGGACCATTGAATGTTCCTCCGGAATGCTCAACCCACGTTAGATTCCGGTTGACAACCTCAGTGTGTTCCCAGACAAAACGTCTAAGCCCCCGGAATTCAAAGGACAGACTTTGTACTTGCCATTCGGTAGTTTGTACCAAGTAGGGGGTCCGCGGATGGGCACGTCGCTGACGAACGGAATTATATATTCCGGAATCTTGTCACGGAGCAGGAACATGGTGTCTTCATCCATAATCTGAATGCCGTTTGTTCCACCCATCTGATTCCGTGTACTCCAGAGGGAGCCTTTCAACAGTTGGAAAGTGGTCAGGTCACAGGAATCCGGATGGAGGATGTGTTGTTTGAATCCATGGAAGAAATCAAGGAGGGTATATATTGAGCGTCCTCCAAACATTTCAATGAGGTGTTTGGATATCGGTGGGAGCATGGAGTCCCGTATCGTTACTCTGTTCAGTGGTTGTAAGTCTAATACAGGTCAGAGGGAGCTGTCCTTCTTCAGGACGCAGAACCAACAGGATCGGTATGACAATTGGGATGGCTCATAGATTCCTGCGTTGAGCTTGTCCTGTAAGGCCTTCAGCACTTTCGGGAGTAATCCGGGTGGTACCAGAATGTTCTTGTGTTGCCCAGGGGTATGTTCAATAGTCGGATAATGACAGGGTCGAAGTAATCTGTGTGGAATAGTCCCATCTCCGATTCCGTCCACAAAAACACCATTTCATTGGTCTGGAGAATCCAGGAAAGGAGCTTGACTTCTTCCAGAGTGAGGAAGTTGTGCTTATTAAGGTTCACCTCATCATACCGTTCCTGGGTAAGACAAGAACCAGGAGAAAACATGGGAGGTGTATGGGGCAAAACAGGTAGAAATTCAAGCGGATTGGAAGGAAAGCGTCTGCCTATCTTAGCACTTTCTAGAGTCGTTGTTGCAATGGATTTGACGTGTTGCTCCATGGGTTTGTATTTTCTGGTTGCATATACAGTGATGGTATCTTTGGGTATAGGGTTGCGGGTTTGAGAAGCCTTCATGTTAAAGCATGTAGCCTTTTTGGAACAGAATGGTCTCCAGGGGAGCCATAAGCTGTACGTGTCCGGAGTAATGGGGGAACCAACCGGATTTACGCCGTGTGCCTTGGAAGTAGTGAAACTCAGCAAACCACGGAGTCCGAGGCGCGGTTGGGAAAACCCGACACGGGAAGCTTCTTCTGGGTCCATCGGCTGTCATGTGTGTAGATCTGACGGGTCACGCTGGTGTTTGGACCAGTCAGCTTGACCATCTGTGATCTGTCCGCGTAATCCGTGGTCTTGCAACTGGATAAGACTTGGAATGGGCAGCCCAGAAGGACATCAAAGGGCAGGTTGTCCAGTACGTATGCCTGGATGTAGAAAACCATGTCATCAATTGTCACCAGGAGATTGTGGATTACTCCGAGAAGTTTGTCCATGGACCCGTTGGCTGACTCCATCCGGGCTTTCACATGGGGATCCATCACCGCTCCAATCTCTTTGCAAGTTGCCTGGCTGATTCCGACGATTCCGGAACCGCCGTACAGTACACAGTGGAATGGGTGGAGCTTTTCCCCTATCTTAGCTTTGATCTGGCGGAGCGGAACAACTCCTCTTCCAACCAAAAGTTCTTCTCCGTCCGGGGCCAATCCAGCAATGTGAAGAACCTGGTTCTTCTCCAAATCCGTGACAAGGGTAACCTTTGCCATCATTTGTTCCATGGCTGGAATTGACTTCTTTGTAAGGAATTCCTTTATGCCATTTGGGAGCAGTGGTGAAATTGCATAAAGGGTCCAGAGAGGGACCTCTACGGTCTGGTCTAACATATTGCGGAGGAGCTGGTTGACCAGGTTTGCATCATCCACTGGGGCTACCCGTTTGAACTTAGGTGGCTTTGGGGGTTCCGGTGCTGTGGCAAGGTCAATGAGGTCCAGAAGCTCGTCCTCTGTCACCTGCAAGGGTGTTGCCTTATGGGGTTCATGGGCTCCAACCTTCGGAATCTGAGGGACAGGAATATGGGGTTCTGGGGATACATTCCGGAGAGGAGAAGCGGGTGCAGGGGCTGGCTGAGGTTGTTTCTTCCCGGCCTCAAACTTGGCCCTGTTGGCTTGAGCTGCAGCTCTCTTTGAGTTTCTTTCTGCTGCCGCCTGCTACTCGTTTCTCCTGGCATTCCAGAGCTTGCATGGCCAATCCGCTTCTGCTATCAAGACGTCTAGTTCCTCGTCCGAGTATTTGTAGCCCGCTGGAGTTAGGTTGTTAAGGAGCACGTTGAGGAGCTCATTACAAACATCCAACTCCATTCTGTGTTCCGGGATGGTGTCTTCCTCCTCAACTATGATGTTGTGATAGGCTACGACAGCCGTAATACTGGCTTCCGGGTGCCTCTGGTTGGAGTCGGTAACCGGGGTGGTTGCTTGGGGCTCGAATGCAGAAGACTTGTTCTGGGCATGCCACAGGTCTACCTGTTCTTTGATATCGCGGCCCGGAAGCTCCTTAGCGATGTAATCTCCGTTGGGGAACAAGTGTCCGCCCCCTTCCCAACGCTTCATGAGTCCTTGCTCGACATAACGGTGCGCTCGGGGCAGTTCCGGATAAGCTCCTGACAGCCTGTAGTTGCTCCGTTGAAGCGACACAGCGTTCCAGTAGGCCCGGACTGTTGTCCCTGCTGCTGCCCACCAGTTCGGCGAGGGGGCCCCTGAGTGTTCTGGTAACCAGAATATGCAGCTGATGGTTGGTATTGCTGGTTTACTCCCTGAGGGGGAATGTACTATGCGGGAGGTGGTCCGTGCTGCGGCGGAGGCGGAATAAACTGTGGCGGCTGTTAGAACTGCTGTGGAGGGTACATCTGATGTTGCTGTTGTGCCTGGAAGAGGGAGAGCACTGTGGAAAACATTCCCTGTAGTTTCTTGTTTTCTGAAGCTAGTCTTTCGATCTTCTTCTCTAATTCCGGGTGCATCTTTGGAAGAACCATTGGAATAGCTGTTGTAGGCCTTGTGGAGGGCAAGGAAGCCGACTGAGCCTCTGCAGTCATTGCTGACGTTGCCCTGAGAGCCCATTCCACTGCTTTCCGGTATTTGTCCATGGGTAAGATATCATCCATGGGTAAGTCCACGGATTTGACTTGGAGATAGTCTTCCATCTTGTCCCAGAGGTTGTTGGTACCTTTCGGATGCCAGAAGACGTTCCGGAACATCCTGTTCTGGTCAATGACAGAGATCCGGTTCTGGTCGATGAGGAAATTTGAGATCGCGTAGAATTCCCGGTAGAACTGTCCATAATCCGCCCTGGTCTCAATCCAGCCTGTCCAGAGGTGGACTAGATCCTCCAAGTCACGTCTTCCGTACTTCCAGTCCTCTGCATCGAACCGGGGTAATGTGTCGTGATGGCCTTCTTGAAGCTTTTGTAGTTGTTTGCCTCCTCCGGAGCCAGTTTGTCCCAGACTTGACACCAGAGGTTGTAACTGCTGTCATCAACATAAAAGATGGCCCAGTCGATCTGGTCCTTGCCGTCTTCGATCACGGGGTCCGTCCCCTTGAACAGTCTTTCTAATGTGTCGAAGTATTGGTTCATGGAATGCGGGGTTGGAGCAAAACGAGGTGCGGACGCCATCAGGTGGGCATAGATCTCCTGGTAGCCATAATGGTAATAGTGGAAAGTCTGGGATCAGGTAAGGTGTCTTCTGGGGTCGCAAGGCAGAGCAAGTCCAAGTCTGGAGAAGGAGTTGGGATTCTTTCGAGATCCAAAGCAGATTGAGAGGATGTTATAAGAGGATTGGAGGTTGCATTCTCTGTTGAGGACGTTTCCGGAGGTGTTGACTCCGTATTGACTTGCAGAAAACAGCTGGTTGGTATAGGTAAAGGAGGTGGCGAGGGGTACGTGTGGTGGCGCATAGTTGGAGCTATCCTGTTGACATGCAGAGAGACTGCGCATTCCGCCCTGCTGGTGGAAGACTGGGAAATACGCCTTGGACCAATGACTTCTTGTCAGAATCCCTCGCGTTGGGCTCCAAAATATGTCTGCACCACTCAGTTTAGGACTTTATGGAGTCCGTCTGACTGGGCAATCCAAGGGTGTCATATTCTGTGAAGTCATCACAGGTCCAGAAGGGTAGTCCGGAGTCGGAACAGCAAACGGGATAGGTGTAATTAGTTGGAAATGTCCAGGATAGACTGTAGAGTGTGGGGATGGATCAGAGGTCTGGGGAAGTAGAGGAGTATGGTAAAGAGAAGATGTCGGAAGCCGGCCCCCCTTTCGGAGAAGGAGAATCCGGCTTTTATCTGCCTAACCCGATGTTTACCTTTCGGAATCCCATCTCACGGGGTATATCACCGGGGGCTGATTTCTCCCAACCTAAGGGACTCTCATATCCGACAGGTTGCCTTTCCAGTTGTCCCTTTTGCAAATTGAGGGTTATCCGATGAGAGAGAGCCTTTGCCTGTAAATCTGTTGGATGTGTTGCATTGTATACGCCGTTCCAAGAGGTTTCCGGGACCAGAACAACCATACGGAACAAGCCCCTTTGATCCAGAATTGCTCCACTGACCAGAGGGCCAACCAGGGGAGGTTGAAAAGCTGTCCAGACTTCCGGTACCGTACCTCCAGAAGGCCGGAATGCCAAAAATTGGGCCACAGTGACAAAGGGAACTGTACAGTGGGTGCAATGGGGGCATGTGCGGCACCTGTGGCAGAGGTGGCACAACGGAGGCATATTTGATTCCGCTACCCTACAATACAAACACGCCAATCGGCCAAAAAAGACTCCGTTATGGCGTGGCCGCCCGAATCCTGATGACTCTCCACTCAGCGGCTGATTTGCTTCGGCTATCAGGGACTTGGGCGCGTCAACGGCCCAAGTCCCTTCCTCATCGTCTCCACCATCGGTGTCCTCGTTGACACCGCCGCCCACCTCCTCTGCCCCTCCCTATCCTCTCCCTCCTCCCCAACCGCCGCCACCACCACCACCACCTCCTCCTCAAGTGCCCTCGCCTTTCCTGGCCGCCTCGCCCACCTCTCTCCCCGCCTCGGACCTCCTTTTGGAGGGCCTTGGCTTCAAGAAGAGAGGGGTACTGTCGACCACTGTCGACCCCGACAATCGGCACCAGACGTGCTGTCCCCTGAAGGCCGTTCCCTGACCTCCTTTTGGAAGGAAAATGCGGTGCTGATCGCCTCCAAGAACGCCGTCTGTATCGTGGATAGAGCGTTCGAGGCAATCTGTAAGACCTGCGTGCTTACTTGCGGGACTGCGGGCTTTCGTGTGCGCAACCGCACGATCTTCAAGATACGATCGGAGTTTGCCGAGTGCGTAGTGGAGTTGTGCGCAGGGAGATACCGCAGGTGAGTAGGCAGTATACCTGCTGTTCCAAACTGTATTTT
>KV424165.1:3079-26621 GCA_001632435.1 Calocera cornea HHB12733
CTACGCCTGCCCCACCTCCCGTTCCCCCCCCTCGCCCTCTCGCACGCGCCCGTGCTGCTGTCGCTGTCGCTGCTGTTGTTGATGATCTTGCTGATGCTGATGCTGATGCTGATGCTGATGCTGTTGCTGATGCTGCTGCTGCTACGTCGCAGACGCTCGCCCCGCCTTCGACTACGGGCGCCAAGAAGCGCAAGAGCAACAAGGAGAACGCGGCCCCGGACGAGTCCACTGCCAAGCGCGCGCGCAAGATGCCTGAGAGGCAGACCGACAACTCTGTCAACCTCAAGGCAGCGACAACCAAGAAGCCAAAGGCGACCGAGATGCTGAAGGAGGCGGAGAAGCGGATACTGGAGGCGGAGACGCGGATACTGGAGGCGAACGCCAAGCTTGCTGCCTCTGAAGGTGCGTGTATCTCTGCGCATACATATAATTACTAACTACTTTACAGCGAAGCTTGCCTTGACAGAGGGCAAGCTCCAGAAGGCGCTGAAGAAGAAGAAGAAGGAGGTGAAGCTGATCCCCAAGCCGACGGGGCAGGCTGCCAGCAAGAAGGGCTACCAGCTTCAGACGGCAATGCTGCTCAAGGACGACAAGAAGACTTACAACTTCCTTGTTGTAAGTCTATTAGTTTTCTATCTATACTATACTAACCTCTATACTAGGATACGGTTCACGCTGCATTCCATCAGAGCGGTGCACCTGTCAAGCCAAGAATCACCGACTACACTGTCACGGAGATGAATTCGATCTTCACATTTGTAAGCTAAGTACTAACTAATCTCTACTACAGTCTACTTACATCTCTGCAGGCTAGGCTCAAAGCTCCTGCGCTCGCGGCTTATGCAGGGGAATGGGCCACGAGAGACATCCTCAAGCAATACACGAAGAACCTCAAGTCAAAGAACGCTCGCGCTGCAAAGGAGGCGGAGTGAGCCACGCGGAGCGGGGGGGAGGGGCAGGGGGAGGACGTGGGGGAGGGGCAGGACCAGGACCAGGACCAGGACGGCGAGGACGAGGACGTTGAGGAGGAAGAGGAGGAAGACGATGAGGAGGACGAGGACGAGGACGAGGACGATGAGGATGCGTAGGGCTCCAAGGTGCTCAATATCAGTAACTACAGAAGTGAATTCCAATGCTGTTTATCATCCCCTTGTGTGCCTAATGGCTGGCTTTCAGTTGAAAGGCCGGCAAAACTCATCTGCTAAGCTCCTGAATTCCAGCACGCAAAGTACGTTGAACAGCAACATAGCTGCTGATTCAGAAAAGAAGGTAAAATAATGATATTAAGCAATCTAACTACTGAATTAGCTAAACTACTGAACGTGGATCACGTTCTACTCATTGTCAGCCGCTTTGCCTAAGAAAGCAAGCAGCTGACAATGAGTTACTTCTATAGGCGCGCGCGCCTTCTACTAATCAGCAGTTCATAGGGTCCTGGTGGGGAGGCGAGGGACCCTCCAGAGTCAACGATGGTCCCTAGGGAGTCATCGTTTCCCCTGGCGACGGTGCTGAGCGGAACGGGTCCTCGGGCAACGTGCAGAAGCCCAGTGCGCGGATGCATGGCGCGGAAAGCCGTCTCTGGAATCGAGCCACCATCTTCATACACGGTCCCGAGACTCTCAGAAGAGCTTCAAGTACCGTCTCTGCTAGTGATGCGTGCCGCCGGCTGCTCGGAGGAGGACTACCCGGGTCGGAGCCAGAGGCAAGAGACCCGCGGGAAACAAGCACCGTTGCGACCGAGTCTGGGGTGTTTTGCTCTGAGTGCATGCGCGTGGGGATGCGGATGCGGATGTTCAGGTGCGGAGGGCGGGTCAGAGACAATGTTAATGTGCCCGGCGCGGATTGCGAGGCGCGTCACGGTGAACCCCCAGTCCAGATCACCGGTCACCGTCCCAAACGAGGCGGCGGAAGAGGTTGCCAGCCTGTCGAGGTCGAGCGTTTCCACTCGGTCACTGGCTCTCCAAGCCGCTCAGATGCATCGTGGGAGGCCGACGCTGGCAGTTCCCTCTGTGCGAGCTGGGCGTGGAGGAGGCAGCACCGTGACGTTGCTCTGTGGAAGACCGGTCGAGGCGCGCAAAGTGGGATGCCTCGTGCAGGCGCGTCTTGGAGAGAAACTCTCGCTACGTAGGTGCAGTCAGACCCGTGTTCTTTGTTCTACACCGCGTACAGGTGCCCGTACCTCGCTGCCCTCCAGTCTGTCTGTGGATGATGTCCTGGGCCGCATTGCCAGAGAGCACTGGCTGCGCTGGGTATGGCGGAGCAGGCCTTGTGCGCGGAGTCGATGGCCGAGCCTGCCAGGAGAAGGCCCAGACGAGTGTCTACGTCTTTGCCGATGTGGGCGAAGAAGCCTTTACGGGTCGGAAATTGCATCAGGAGATCTGTGAGGGCGGCAAGGAAGGACGAAATGGTCATGACCGTATAGATGTCTATATAGATGACTTGTGTAACCAAGAGCCGTGGGATTCCCTCTATACCCCGGCGGGTACGTAAGTGCAGATGATTGCCCCGAGGGCGATGGTCCGCTTATCCTCAGCCGACAATCGCAATCGCAATCGCGATTGCGCGCGGCTGGCACGCTCTCCGAGGATCGGTCGAGATGTGGTGGGCGAGGTAGCCATGGTAGATAGACAGTGTTCAGCACGAGCACCGTACTGGGTTTGTCAGCTCCCCGGTCAGGTGCTGTCGCTCTTGTCAGGGGATGGCGGATACATGCGTGCTGGGCACCGTGGATGTTGCATGATGATGATGCATGGTGCATGGTGCATGGTGCATGGTGCATGGTGCATGGTGAAACAGGGTCCGGCGTGCTGCGTCCAGCCTCTACAGGGCCACGATCGCCCTGAATAAGCAGGCAACGGAGCCGAGCCAGCATCTGGTGTGTGAACCCCGCCCGGACGGGGGCGATACGATAAGGGTAGCATGAGCGATTGAAGCAGAGGGCCGTTCCCTGGATGGTGATGCGATCCTGGGCCGATGGGAGGCGTAACTTATCGCGGGCGCCGGCGGCTCTGGGCTCTGGGCTCTGGGATTCTGTATCATAGGAACAGGGAAGCTGAAGATCAAGAGTGAGATTTTGAATGGGGTGGGGTCGGGCCGACAGGGCGCGGCTGGGAGCTCGGGGCTGGTCGACGGCATTCCAGGCGAGGCGAGGACGGGGGGAGAACGCCGCTTGGTCATGGCGGACTCGCGCCAGTGCTATATGTATACAGTAGTAGGTCGGGCCAGCTGGGAGCACCTGGGAGGAGGGCCAGGGCGGCGAAGCCGGTCCGTCCAACTCGCAGTGCCTATCTGCATGCGGTAAAGTGTTGCAGCCGCATGCACGGCGGGGAGTGTGGAAGCTTTCAGTTTCGCGTTGTGCTCGATCGGATCGTCAGTCCCAAACGCAATTTGGCTCCTCGCCTCGCCTCGCCTCGCCTCGCCCTACTTTCGCAGAGGCCGTTCCGGGTCCTGATCTGGCGCTCCGGCCGGCCCTCGGCGCAAGGCACGCGAATCCGGCACTCGGCTGGGGAAGGAGGGATGGCGCGCACGTTCGTCGTCGGAGGCAGGGATTGGCTGGACTAGAGAGGGCAGGGGAGAGGTGGGCGGTGGGCGGCGGGGGTGGACCCCTGCTTGGTTGGTTGGTGTGCGTGCTGGCTGTGCTGGATCACGATTCGCTGGAGGGCGCGTCGGTTGCCGGGGGAGGCGCAGGGTATTCGGTTGTCACATTCCAGAGCTGTCCACTCGCAGCGGAGGGCGGAGGGAGGGGATCCCGTCCAGCAAGCGGGTGTACCCAAACATAGCCCACCCTCCCCCGGCCGTCCCCCGTCCCCCGTCTGCATTATCGCCCATCCGACGGCGGTAGACTGCCCCCCTCCCCGTCCCTGTCCCATCGCTCGTCATCCGCCCCGCCTCGGCCCTGAGCCTGACAGGACTGCGACCGCGCCGGTGCTGCAGTTTATAACCCCCCTTCCCTCCCACGCCCGCCGTCCTGCCCTGTGATGCATGGCTCCTCGCCGCCCGCACCCCCCGCCTCCCCCAGGCACACCGCCCCGACCGCAAGCATAGCACCAACCACGCACGCCCTCCCCGTCCCACGCCACACAATGTCCACCTTCCGCGACCTCCCCGGCGCCGCCTTCCGCATGGACACACAGCTCGAGGTCACAACCGTCCTCGCAAACTGCGGCGGGAACGTCGGCCTCGCCTCACGCGCTATCCGCCTCTGGATAGAGTCAAAGCAGCGCAAGGGAAGGGCGGAGCAGGACATCATCACAAAGGTCGAGGGCATGGAGGTGCGCCCGCTCGTCTCCCTCCACCCGCGCACAGCGTCTGACTACGGAAAATAAACAACGACAGAGGAAATACACCTTCGACGCCAGCCTGCACGAGGCCTTCCACGCCGCGCGCGCAGAGACGGGCCTCCCGAGGAGCAAGGTGCTGCCCCCCTCGCGCCGCGTGCGGGAGGCGGAGGAGCGCGAGCGCCAGAACTCGGGCGGCTCCCCCACCACCCCGACTGGCCCGAGCATGCCCTCCCCCACCGCGGCCCAGTTCAACACGAGCGCGCAGCCCTCCTCCCCGCAGACGTTCCACCCGCACACACCCTCCCTCACTACGGGCAGCTCGGGCCCGCCCTCCAGCGTCGGCAGCCCGAGCCTGCGCGCCCAGCAGCCGCAGGGGAAGAGAGAACACGAGTTCAGGCCGTACTCTGCTCTCCAGCAGCAGCAGCAGCAGCAGCAGTGGGGCCAGCCCGGCCCGTCCCGCTCGCCATATGCGCCCTACTCCCCCTACGCGCAGCACCAGCCCCAACACTATCCGCCGCCATCCCCCCAGGCCCAAGGAGCAGCAGCAGCAGCAGCAGCGGGCGCGCGCTACTCGCCGGAATCGCACCTCCCCTACCTCCGCTCCCCCTCCCCCGCGCCGACCACATCCACCCGGCGCTGGTCCCAAGGCTCGTTCGAGACGATCACCGACGGCGGGGGGACGGCCACCTCCGCCTCGGCGAGCATGCTCAGCTTCGCCACGTCCAGCGCGGCCTCCTCCGCCTCGGGAGGGGACGACGAGTCTTTGTACAACGGCGCGCCGTTCCTAGCCGCCGGGTTCCCCATGACCCGCACGCTCGCCCAGTCCCCGCGCCTGCGCGGCGACCCGGGCCCGGGGCCGTCCCCCACGCTCTCCGCGCAGGGCCGGGGCTACCCGCTCGCGCGCACGGTCGCGAGCGGGCCGGGCCGGGTGAGGGGCGGGTGGACGCTCGACCACCCGCAGCTGGAGAGCGAGGCCGAGCTGAGCAGCGCGAGCAGTGGCAGCGGGAGTGCGGGCACTGGCGAGAGCCTGCGGGACTGGCGCGCCGCCGTCGACTTGATTGAGCATTTCGTGCGTGCATTCCTCTGCGCCGCTGCCAAAAAAGGAGCATGTAGGCTGATGATTCGCGTTGGGATTCGCAGCCCTCCACCCCGACCCCACAGAGCTACAGCAACGTCTCCCCCGCAGAGACGGTGCGGGCGTCCACGCCGCGCTCGCAGGTGTCCACCGCGCACCCTTCCCCCCTGAGCAGCGCCAGCGCCGGGCCCCCCCTCGCCCGCAGGCCACAAGACCGCACCTCAGCGCTGCACGTCTCGCGGCCCGACAGCCCGCTGATCAGCTTCTCCCTCCCGCCCGCAGCGCTCGACGCGGACGCGCCGAGCAGCCTGCAGGCCGGCAAGGCGCTCGTCACCCCCGCCGCGCTGCTCAACGTGCATGGACACGCGCTAGCCAACGGCAACGGGATGGCCTCGCCCGTGAGCCCGAACACGCACACGCATTCCTTCGGGCCGAGGCCACGCCCGCCCTCGGGCCAGAAACAGCTCCCTGCCCCGCCCCTCTCGCCTATTGTCCCCCTGGCCGGGCTGGCCAGCAACGGCAGCGGCAGCGGCAGCGGCAAGTCCCCCTCGCCCGTCTCCCCCGCCAGCCGCTCCTCCGCCGGCCCGACCTCCCCGCACCCCCAGCTCGCGCGCCAGCCCTCCCTCACGCGCTCCTCCCCCTCCCCCAACCCCAACTCCGCGCCCCCAAAACAGTCCCCGCTGCAGAACGCCCTCCTCGGCCCCGCCCACTCCCACTCGCCAGACCCGTCCTCCGCCACCGCCGCCAGCACCAACACGAGCAGCGGGAGCGACTGGGCCCAGCCCTCGGCCGGGTCGGGCCGCCCCACTCCGGCACAGACGGCCAACATCGGCCCCGGGAGCGGGGGTGTGAGCCCTACCCACCCAGGCCTGGGTGCGCGCGCCGTCGCGCCGAGGCACCAGTTCTCGGGGGACTCGGTCAGGACTGTTGGGGGCAGCGAGCTGCCCCCGCCGGCGTACAGCCCGATCGACCCGAGGCTTATGGAGGCGCTCGGAATTTGAGGGACGCTGGACGGCGCAGCGACATGCCCCGAACCGAGTGATGATGGACAGCAGCAGCACAGAGCCTCGTGAAGCACACGAAGGCCGAAGCAGCCCAGGCAGTGCGTGCGCGCATGGACGGTGAAGGACTCGGGAAACTCGAGTCCTTGCAACAGTCTTTATTCTCTTGGTCTTTATGGAAGGCTCGCTCAGGCTCGGTTCCTTCTCATTTCGTCGCTATATCCTGGTCCTGGTCGGTCCTTATTCCTCGTAATCTCCTCGTCCTCACGCCCTCTCACGCCAATCTTTGTCCGCAGAGTCATGTATCCCTGGCTCAGCCACGCACGATCTATCTATTCCCGCATGGTTGTTGGAGCTATATCTATGTCTTGTTGCCGTTGTTATTGCGCGCCGATGTCTGGGCCGGTTGGGAATGTAGGGGACGGATAGAACAATCTTGTCACGCGTTTGGCAGTGGAATGGAATGCAATCGTCATCCAAAAGGCCTCTTTCATCAGCGCATGCAGGAAGTGCAACACCGTTGTAAGGCTGTGTCTTGAATGCGCGGCCACGCTGTACATAACAGCGTTTGCAGATCCTCGGAGACCGTGCCAGCAACACGTGATTGACATGGCCAACACAGGTTCAGCTGATCCGCGCACTTTTCTATCGTGCTAAACTAAATGCTGTCCCTTACCGGGATCTCACGACTGGTCACGATCTCCTGTATAAAATCGTGTAACTTTCTTGTATCGGAACCCCTGCTGCGCACACTCCGGCCGTCCCCACTCACTTTCCAGGTACTCCCCCATTTCATCCCGCGCATGAAGTACGCTATCCTGAGCCACTCTATGATTTACGTGAGTTCTGCTGGGGAGGTCTACTCAAACCTTCTCCTGGTCGGCTCCGACCTCGAGTCTGCCCCGCTAATTCTGCTCCGACATATTCAGCGTCTTCAGCGCTCAGGGCTTACCACTCTGAAGCTTCTACATAAACTTGAGGACATAGAGGTGCGTGGATTAAAAGCACAAATGTTCATAGCAATGGCAATGGGCTGATCCAGACGGTCTAGAAATTCTGTTTCACCAAGACATGCCCGCGCTGTAGGCGGCTTTCCCAAGAGCAAGGCTCTCCCACCATCACGGCATGTGCATGAGGCTATGGAACAGCCAGTCTCCGGCAACCTCACTGCATCGGATGGGTCAAGTCGCTCTAGTGATTCAGCTGTGTGGGTTGAGCTCAAAACCAGGCTGTCACCCCATGGCCCTGCTTTTATTGAATCACTTGGAACAATTTCCCGGGGGTTCTCTTGAGACATTCTCGGAATAGAGAGGGCGACCGAAACTGGGATCACTGTTTGAGGCAGGAACTCGGACTCCTGCGGCCCCACATCAGTGCAGGGGCACCGCAAGAATACGTAGGAGCGACGTACGAGACAGACAGCCACAGCGGAAGCCTGGTGTGCGCGGGGTCGTCTGATAGGTGAATCCGCCGCACGAGCACGAAGACGCACGAGCCCAAGAGCGTGGAGTGAGTGAGGTCACCCAGCAAGCGGAGAACGTCGGACTCGCCCACGAGCCGAGCCAAACGCACGCGTGCGCGTCTGTGCTAAGCGCAGGCAAGTCGGGCCACGTGTCTCGGAAAGCTGATGCTGCAGCACGAGAGCGGCTTTGACAGTCCGAGCAATGGACAGCGACGATGCCGTCGTCGACCGCACAACGCAAGACGCCGCATTCCCGGAAACCTGGGCGCTGAGATCACCTCCGGTAGCAGCAGGTGAAGCTCCTTTGTCCGCGAGCTTGGCGGGGTTCCGGGCGGAGCGCGGCTGTGCGCCAAGTCGTTGATGACTCGTACAGCCTTGGCTCGGAATGTTAGTGTGATGTGATGTGATGTTGCTGAAGGCGGCTTGAAGCAAGAGTGGCAAGATTCTGGCCGTAGTCGCTGCGTACAGTTCGGCAGACTACCAGGATGGTCCGTGTGCGACGTCTGATACCGCCGGAAGTGCGGAGGTAGGAGGGACGGAAGATGGGAAGCTTGAGCGCGATGATCAGAAGAGAGAATGATCAAATGCCGGCGCCGATCATCGGGGGATCCGACCCGGCGTGAAGGGACCCTGTTGACCCAGTTCTCCGCAGTCCGGCACCGTCATCGGGGCAGGCGGGCACTGCACCAACGTTGTTACATTGCCCATAGTCACAGCGATCAGCCCGGGATGACGCGTGAAGCGGTCGATCGTGCTGTGCACTTGTCGCCTTCGGCACGTTCAGCCCGTCTCGGCCGACGCCGATAAAGGGCAGGCACCACGCATGTATGCCTGCCGGTCAGGGCCGTGCACGTGCCGACAGCGTGGGCCGAGTGCCGGACGGTGTGACGGTGTCGTACAAGGCCGACAGGGGACCGTATCCGTGCCCACGGCCTGACTCGGGATGCGTAACAGCCTATTCTTGCATTCCCAACTTAGGTTCTCGAGGCCTGAATCTCTCGCGGGAGTGGGCTGGGACCTGCGAATCACACAGCGGACGACGACACGGACGTAGCCTCCCCTGACGCACCGAGCGCACGCGACGCCCCCCGTCTCCCCCCCGCTCGCAGCCCACCCGCCTGGCTGCCACCCGGAGCCCAACAGCGGCGGTGGATGGCCGATGCTCGCCTGGCTCGCCCGGCTCTTCAACAGCACCAGCATGTTCCGCGGCGACACCCAGCTCGAGCTCATCGCCGTCCTCGCCAACTCGGGCGAGGACATCCGCCAGGCCACAAAGGCAATCAGGATATACATCGAGTCCAAGCTCCGCAAGAACCGCTCGGAGGAGTACGTGCACCAGAAGCTGCAGGACATCGAGGTGCGCCCGCAGCCCCTTTCCCCTGTCCCACAGTGCGCAGCATGCGCTGACAGGAGCACAGAACAGGTACAAATTCGACACCGCACTGCACGAGGCGTTCCACGTCGCCCGCGCTCAAACAGGGCTCCAGAGGAGCACCGTCCTTCCCCCCGCCCGGCGCGTGAGGCGCGACTCGTTCGGGCTCGAGCGGCGCACATCGCTGGAGCACGACTCGGACAGCCCGCGCCGGGCGCCCATCCCGCTCCCCACAGAACCCAGCCGGCGACCAACACTCCCCCTCCAAGCGGAAGCGAGCCGCCAGCCCACGCAGCCCCAGGCCGGCCCTAGCGCCCACCCGCCCCAGCCTACCCCTCCCGAGCCTAACCGGGCAGAGCTCCCCCAGCCTACCTACCCCGTCTACCCCTCCCAGCTCGACACCCCCCGGAGCTTCCCCCCCCCCGCACCTCAACCGCAGCGCCGCCCTTCCCTCCTCGACACACCCCGGAGCTTCCCCGCCTCCTCCGCCCCGGCCATCACCGCCTACACACACACACCCAACCCGTCCAGCTCATCATCAATAATGGACACACCGCGGAGCTTCAGCACCGCCACGCCCGCGCTGACGTACCGCTCCTCTCTCCCACCCTCAACCGCGGGCAGCCCCAACTTCCCCCCGCAGCAGCAGCAGCAGGAGGCGGAGAGGTTCCACAAGTTCTCCGCGCTCATGAAGTCGGGCGAGAGGCAGGGGTCGGGCTCCTCGGGCGAGGGGAGGGGCTTGGAGCTCCAGGCCGGGCCGTCCAGGGGCGCATACTCGCCGTACGCGTACCCGCAAGAGTACCCGCGCGAAACGGGGGAGAGCGCCCCGTACATGCCCACCACCAGCACGCCATACACCGCCGTGCCTTCCTCCTCCCACACACGCCGGCGGACGTCAAACACCTCCGGCTCAGGTTCAGGTACAGCCCAGCACAACCCTGCATCCAGCTACCCGCCGAGCTTGGACCTCGGCCCCGCGGCCGTCCCGCTGGACCAGAGCGCGCCCAGGACTCTCAGCGTTCCCAAAGCGGCCACTCCCCGCTCGCTCATGGGCCCGCCCGCCTCCGGCTCCGGCTCCGGCCTGGGCGCCTTCGGCCCGGGGCGGAGCCCCTCACCCAGCACGGCGAGCAGGGGCAGCCCGGGCCCGGGCGGGCACTCCTTCGGCCCCCGCCCGGCACCACCACGGCCCCTCCCCACCCCCCCGCGCGGAGCGAACGCCCAGCCCAACCCGGAGCTCTCACCCATTACGCCCATCTCCCCGCTTGTGCTGGGCGTGGGGAGCACTTTTCCTGGACCGCCACCGCCCCCACCGCCTGCGGCGCCGATGAGGCACCCGACTGGGGCGGAATGGACGATCTCCCCGGAGGAGGAGGTGTACAGGAGAGCAAACTACTGAAATTCGCTTTGAGGGCCCGAAGACCTCGACCTCGACCTCGGCCTATGTCCCAAGTGAGACAGCCTTCAAATTCCAACGCCATCGAATCAAGCTCTTGACGAACGACCAACCTAGCCGTAATCAACTCTATGGCAGCTCACTTGGAGAGTGGCCTGCGCATCAGCTGGAACGGGCCTTGGCCACCCGGCAATTCGGAAGGCAATTGAAGCCTTATCGTCAGCCTCAAAGTCACGCAGCACGGACTGCCCTCTTTTCCTAATGTTCCACATGTTTCGCGCCAGCGCTCGTGCCCAATCAAGCGCGGAAGGGGCCATCACGCTTCGTTATACTCCAGTCTCCTGTCTCCTGTACCAAGATGCCCCTCGGCAATGTTCACATTAGAGACAATGATTTATTCACCGGGCTAGTTGATACCATAGATCAGGCTGCGGTGAAGAATGAAATTGGGTTGTACGTATTCTCCATCTCGCTGTGTACATCGGCCCTGAACGGCTGCTCTACTCGAATCAGTGTCGTTCTGATTACGATGAATCGACCTCGTTGTGAAGTGGTTGTTTGGTGAGAAGCGGCAACTCCTCTCCAGGGACCGCGGGAGCAATCATCGTGCTTGTGTGCTTCCGCAGGGGACGCAGCGTAATCCCGGCAATCCGGTCACCGTAGCCTGCACAGGTCGGCGGTCCTCATCCCCACACCGCGCATATACGACGCCCCCTGCCTCTCCCCCTCCCCCTCCCAGCGACAGCCACATATCCACCAGCTTGCCAGCCTCTGAATGGCCTCCTACTTCGGCTTCGCCACACCGGTCGACATCGACATCCGCCTGGTGGGCGAGGAGGAGCGCAAGACCGTCGAGGTCAAGCAGGACAAGGAGCGAAAGGAGACGTGCCCCGTTTACTACGACGGGGAGAGCGTGACGGGGCAGGTCACCGTCCGCGTACGGGACGGCAAGAAGCTCCAGCACGATGGCATCAAGATCGAGTTTGTCGGCAGCATTGGTGCGTCTCCCAATCGCCATTGATGTCTCCGCTGCGCAGGTTATTCATACGCTATCGTAGAGCTCTTCTATGATCGCGGAAACCACTCCGAGTTCTTGTCTATGGCTTCCGAGCTCGCAGCACCGGGGGAGATGCGGCAGGCGCAGACGTTCGACTTCAACTTCAAGAATGTCGAGAAGCAGTACGAGTCGTACCAGGGGATCAATGTCAAGCTACGGTGCGCTTAGCTTTCCACACAACATCACCCGGATTGCTGAATTTTTGCGTACAGATACTACATACGAGTGACAATCTCGCGCCGGCTTGCGGACGTGGTCAAGGAGAAGGAACTGTGGGTGCACAGCTATCGCATGCCGCCAGACTCGAACAACTCGATCAAGATGGAGGTCGGGATCGAGGACTGCCTCCACATCGAATTCGAGTACAACAAATCAAAGTGCGCCATATTATCATCTTGTTGTACTTGCACTGACCAGCTCATAGATATCATCTCAAAGACGTGATCGTGGGCAAGATCTACTTCCTCCTTGTGCGCATCAAGATAAAGCACATGGAGCTCTCCATCATTCGCCGTGAGACGACGGGTGCAGCACCGAATCAGTACAACGAGAGCGAGACGATCACAAAGTTCGAGATCATGGACGGCGCGCCTGTGCGAGGTGCGTCTCTCCCTACTTCTTAGCCCAGCAATTGGTGTGCTGATCATCGCGGCAGGAGAGACGATCCCGATCCGGCTCTTCTTGGGCGGATTCGAGCTGACCCCGACGTTCCGTGACGTCAACAAGAAATTCTCGACGCGCTACTATCTCAACCTCGTCCTTGTCGACGAGGAGAACCGGCGGTACTTCAAGCAGCAGGAGATTACGGTGTTCAGGATACCAGAGGTGCGTAGTGCTACAATCCGGATTCCAAACTTCCTATTCCTAGGTATACATTGTCCAAGATGAGACGCTGACTGGATGAAATAGAACTAGCCGTTATCGACCAGGATGGGTATTGGGTGTAGAATGGAGATGAGGTGGCGTGGGGAGGTTGTACATAGTTGTTGTGGTTCCCTCTGACACGTGTTGTCGTCGGTTGTATATGCTCCATCATATACCCTTGGTTGAGAGCACTTCTCGTGTCCCGTGTGATATGGCATTTGCCGTTTTTGAGGTGGACTGCTTGCATATGTCGATGTGATGTATTCTGCTTCTGATGTCAGTCCTACGCTTGCAGTAGAACGTGGAGTCACATACCAGCGATTGTCCTGCGCTCTCTGCCACGAACCCATTTCTCAAATCACCTTCAGCGTGATCAACCCCGAGATCAAGCTCAGCAGCACCACCGCGCCAAAGCTAACACCAATGAACAGGAGCTCCTCCCGGCTGAAACGCTCCATCCCTTCCCCTTTCTCGATTCCAGGGTCCAGCACATCCGGGTCATAAGTGCCTGTGGAGGAGGTATGCATATCCATGCGCTGGAGCTCGATAGATGCGCGTGGGGACGAGGTGGGGAGCGGGAGATGAGGTGGGAGCGGTATGGCGGACATGCTGGCGCGATTCTGACTGGTGCGGAACGTCGTTGTAATGTGATTCTGGGCAGAAACGTACGACCGAGGCCGAAGATAAGCAGGTGTTATTGCCTGCTCATTGTAGACGGCAGGCTCCCACCGAAGCTCTGCGAAAGGTGAAAGTACGGTGTGGGGAGGCAGGAGGTGGAGTGCGGAGAGTGTGCGGCTGGCCTGCTGCTGAATGGAGGCGAATGGAGGCGATCTCGATGGGGACCAATCAGAAGGGGCCGGTTTGTGCGGAAGTACGGGGCCGAGAACAGGCACGAACCGAATGCCCAATTGAAGTATAGGCAGACTGATTGCAGTGTTTTGACATTTCTGCTGTGGAAGTTCAAAGAGGAGCAGGCTGGTCAAGGAGTAATCTGGGTGCCGATGAGCCGGCTACCATCTCGACTTCCAGTAGTTACGGTTGCGGTCTTAGGAAAAGAAATGGCTACGTGCTCTACACCCTGACTTACAGTATACAAGCATTTGTGCATCTCAGCACATTCGTTCTATATGAATATCAGCAAGCAGGTGCGCGGATATTGGCAGTGTGAGCTCACAAGGAAGCAGGTAAATATAAGAACCCAGAAAGTTGTGTGGAAGGACACATCAAGCTCCGGCAACGTGTATAAGTCCATCAGCTTACGGCCCAGCATGGACCAGAAGTTGCAGAGCATCCATGCAAGGATGGAGTTGAAGTTGATCACATAGGACAACAGATGAAGCTCTGGTCCAGTATGCCCTTTGGCAAGCAGGCCTTTGCCAATCTTCTCCAAGCTTATCTTGCTGGGCTTCTTGAAATTCAGTGCTTCCGGATTCTTGGGTAAGGTGGTGTTTGTGGCTCTCGAAGGGTTTTCTAGCAGAGCCCAATGGGAAAGCCAGCCATAGAGATCATTCCAGCCAATTACAGTGGCGCTCAAAACTTTTGCACACAGATGACCCTGACTATGTCTAATGTAAGTCATGGTTGCGTCTCACCAAATCTCAATAGTCTCTTAATAGACATCGTTATTTACCTGTCAAAGACCATGTGACTGAAATTTGAATACTGATTGTGAGAGAAAATTAGGAGGAAACGTGACTTTGAGTGCACGGACCCATGCCAGAACTGATTGCAGAGCCTGACCCTATCACTTGCCTGCTTGCTCTGTCCATAAAGCCCTGCCTCTCTGCCCCAATACTGCTCTATCCACATCTTCCCCTCATGCCTGAGGTTCCCCAGACTCCTCAGCAGGACCACAAGCCCTACAGCAAGCTTACCCAAACCCGTTGAGCTCAAGGAATTGCCTACCATGAAGCAGGCATGGACTTGGTTGAGATTGGCCTAAAGATTGACTGTCATTCTTCCACCGTGCGTCGAAACATTGTGAAATACAAAGATGCTGAATCCTTCTATTAGACAATACCACAGCCTGGTTGCCCTTGTGCCATCCATGAGGATTGGTATCCAATCATGGAGGAGTACTTTGATACTGGCAAGGCATGCAACGGTGAAGATCTTTGATGCCAGCTCTTCCAGGATGTCTCATCTGCAACAATGTGCTGGACCCTCTGCCAAATTGGGCTCTTTGGTTGAATCTGCCATGAGAAGCCATGGCTATCTGAGAAGACAGTCAATATCCGGCTGTCCTGGGGCACTGAGTATTCCAAGTGGACTTGGGGCTACTGGGACAACATGATCTTCTCAGATGAGTCAAAGTTCAACCTGTTTGGATTGGATGGACACCTGTACTGCCGCCGTTGACCTGGAGAAGAACTGCTTCCTCACAACGTCATCAAGGTTGTCAAGCATGGTGGGGGCTCAGTAATGGTCTGGGGCTGCATCACACCCTGGGGTACTGGCCGTCTGCACAGAATTGAAGGACAAATCAGCTCGGTTGACTACATCAAAATTCTGAAAGGGGCATACTGTGACACCCTCCAAGACTATGGCGTGGACCACATCTCTGTGTGGTTCCAGCAGGACAATGCACCCATCCACAAGTTGAAGGCCACCCTCCGCTACTTCCAGGAGGCCGGTATTGATGTCTTGCCATGGCCTTCATATTTACCAGACATGAACATCATCAAGAACACCTGGCATGAACTTGACCGCCGTTTCCGAGCTCGAGACCCACTCCCGACCAACAAAGACCAGCTTTGGGAAGTGCTGCAGGAGGAGTGGAAAGGACTGAGTATTAGTTATGTAGAAAGCTTGTACGACTCGTTGCCTCAGAGGCTTGCAGCACTTGTAGAGGCGAAGGGGTCGTACATGAAGTACTAATGTCAGTCGCGCATCTGTGCAAAAGTTTTGAGCGCCACTGTAAGACCTTGCTTGAAAGTGGCCTTCCAAATGCCTCCAGAACGCAGCCTTCTATCACATCCAGAAGACCGGGGGGGAGAGCCTGCCCCAGAACCTCGAACAGCCACTTTATAAGCCGCTAGAGACAGATGAGTGACAACATCAAGTACATAGTCCTGATCTTACACACCCATATCCACCTGCCAGTGCCATGTTGAGAAAACAAGTGTGCTGGAGAGCTGAGATGCTGTGGCTTGAGCAGCGGGCCCCACTTGGTACTTTGCAGCAACCGCTCTAGACATAATCCCACCACACATATGGTATCTTGGAGTTAGTCATTGGATATGACCATTTGGTATAAAGTTGCTTGGTAGAAAGCTAAGAGAATACAAATCACCCAGTCAGTGTAATAGTGGACACAGTAGTCAGAGTGCACTATTAATCTTGAGCCTTCACGCAGAAGCATTGGTCAGGGTCTTAGTTTGTCTAGCTGGTACTGTCATGCCAGCACTGGGCATGAGTAATACACTTTGTTTTACTCTGCCTGCTCTGGTTGGAATGAAGCATGGATCATAAGCACTATATAACACTACAGGCAAGTCTATATGCCATGATGTCTGTGCTTTGGGAACACGGCATAGCTTGGCAAGACACTGTCAGAGCGGTGAAGTAAGGTGTTGTGTCCAATCACCATGGCAGATCCCCCCACCTACTATAGTACTATGCTGAGGATACCTTCTTCTTTTCCTCAAGCCATGCGGCAAGCTCATCTAATCTCCTCCCCATCACCTTGGAAGCCCAAAGCCTTTGCTGCTCATCAAGCCCACGTTGTGCATCAGCAAGCTGCACCATTGCGTGCCTTACTATCAGGGGACACCAACTTTGCCCCAACTTCGGCTATGATCAGCAGGTTCACAGGTATTTGGCTACTTTTGACTTCTTTGGCTCTCAGATGACATCTTTGGTCTACCAAATACCAACTTCGGATACCTCGGCACAGGATTAGGTAAGGGTAAGCAAGGCTGTGACCCTTTGGCTGTGCGGGGCAGTACTTGGCTGTGTTTGGATAAGTAATGCTGTGGTTGGCAGTGCTTCAGGCAGTGTCGGGTCTCACTTTGGAGTGCTCGGGAGAAGCTGAGGCTATGTTCACTCTTTTTGTATATAACCTTTGGTACCTTTGGTAGCTTCTCCTTAGATCTGATCTCTGAGGAATCTCCATAGTCTTGTGAGAAAGCCTGGTCATCACATCCATCCTCCCGCTCCGAACTCCCGAACTCTCTCTGAGCTCTGCTTGCTTCATCCAAACTACCTTTCATGTCCCACGTATCTCCTAGTTGGACTTACAAAGGGTACAATTGGTTGGTTATTGGATACTGTCAGCCACGACCTCTCCCGAATCCCTCATCTTGGGTCTCTTTGACTCAGTCGGGTTTAGTCGGCAGCCTTGCTAGACTGTGTGCCCTCACATGCATCCAACTTTGGGGTACAGCGCTAGCAAGCTTGTTGTCCAGCTCATCTCTGTCACTATTGTAGCCAGAGAGACCGGTGACTGGGTCACCCAATTGCCTTTCGTTGGTGTTGTTGGCGAGTGGGTTCAGCCAACGTGCTACCCAGTTGAGGACTTGCTCCATTGTGGGTATGGGAAACCCCTTGGTTGGTTTTGTTGCCAGAAAGGACCTTATGCTGGGTCTGGCATCAAAGTGCCTGACTTGTACTGAGGCACAAACATCAGCTGCGGTTATCATCTTCATACACATGAGATAACTGACCAGCACATAAGAACTTGGTGCGAAAGGTCACTAGTGCCTTCTTTGATGTCCATGCAAACAGGCAGCTATGCCCTCTTTACCAAATACAGTATTCCAATAAGTCAATCATGACAGTATACCCACCCATCTGCAGGACATGTCTGAGCATCAAACCCCATCTCCACCAGCAGCAGCAAAAACACCCAGTGACAATCTGTGCACCAGTTAGTCCACACTGGAACCTCATTTGTAAAGGCAAAGCTCACTTCAATCATAGAAGAATACCCATGCAAGCCAACCGTTACTGCCTTGAAGTGCTTTATGTTAGCGCAAGTGGGCAGGTTTCGATCATCAAAGCATTCTGGACTGTAATCTCAGTAGTGCTGTGCCGCAGTTGCGCTCTTGGCAGGTCCAAGAAGTTACCAAAGGTATTGCTGGCATGCTTTCTCTCATCCAGTGGGTGTTGTCACAGGGCCAGGGATAGCTTCTGCAAGAAGTTCACTCAGTTCCGGTAAACTGTTGCTGCCGTCTTTGGAGCCTTCCATATATTTGCCTGCAGACTCATACTTGGCCCCACCACCTTTGTCGTGTCTGCTGGATGGGGCTCCGTGGCTCCATTGAGGATTGTCATCTCTACCAGACTCTGAAGAAGATCGATGTCCATGAATAGCTTGCAACAATGTGTGAATGCTCATTGCCTTATGGCAGGTGTTGGGCATGGGCCCTGCTGGCATCTCTGGCACAAACAATCTCTGATGCAATGGCTTAAGTGGCATGACATGCTACCAGCAAAAGGCATAGCATACCTGACAAGACAATATCTCCCCCTTCATGTGTGATCCACTTGCCCTCAACTGTGCTGAATACTGTATGGGCTCGTCACTCTCTGCAAATTGTCACTCCTCTTTGTCACTGTGGTACTGTGGACCACTTGCTTGCGCGGGTGTTCTTGGCGCATGTGTAGCATTGGCTGCAAGCAAATCAGGAAGCACCTTGCAAAGGCGGCTCAGCATGGGGCATACAATATCTGCGTAAGTGACTCATAATGTAAACACTGCCTCTCAGAATGTGACCAGTTTGCGCAAACCCCTGAGGTGTTTTTTGGTGTTTCATTGCGTGCTTGATGGTGGAGGGTGGTGATTGATGTTTTATGTTTCTTCAAAAATAGGTGGGGGAGAATAAGGTGTTCTTGTGTGTAATAGAGCAATATGGGGATGAAGAAGCGTAGAATGTTGTTGTGAGGGATTGTAATGACAACAAACAAAAGGGTTGCGTTGTTGGCACCATCAAGGGGAGCGGTGTCAGGGCCAGAAGCAGAATGCATACCGTCCTGGGCTTGTTGTCACCAACCTCTCCTCTCCGTCTCCACCAAATGGCTGCCAAACATCAATCTGCATCTGGCGCCAACATCATACCATTTTCCCCCAGCCAACAGAAATTGTTGCAGGGGTTGTACGCCCAGGACCACCCAGCAGCCTGTGCTTCCTGATTGGCACATTGGGCATGTGCATATCCTGCCAAACATGCACCAGCCTGGTAAATACTCTTGCTTGCAGTGGTGGGTGTGATGGGTGCATTGTCACCTGGCTGGGCAAGGGGCCTTGTCCAGCAACGGCTGAGATTGGTCTGCACTGCCACTCCAACTTTGGTGGTGCCAGAGCTGCATGCGTGGCAAAATGTCAGAAAAGGTGGTGAACATTGCACCCCAAGATTAGGTATTCTTAAGCAGCAGCAATCAATGATGGTTCACCCAGACAAAGGCATAATCCGATTCTCACATTGTGCCATCAAAGTCCTGCCCACTCGCTTCAATCTTGTATCCCCAAGGCCATGGTTTCTGCCCGCTCCATTGCAGCTTAATGGATAGGGGAGCAGGTGAGCCATCTTCGAGCAAACGGGAGTGTTCCCATTGTTTCTCCAGGTCCTGCTCTGAAGGTTTGCACAAATCCCATCCATTAGTCCTGGATTTTGATCCCGAAGTCCACCTCATCTGAGTGTTGGAAGTGCAGGAACCTATGAGAAACAATGCTTCAGAGTCTGGGAATGGCTGAACCCATCCAATTACCTTCTTGCTTCTGCTCTTCAAACAGGATCCAGAGGTCTTCGTGGGGTAAGGGACTATGAGAAAGCCCATCCAAGTTCTCAATGATCTGGCAAATTCTGAGCTCCTCCAAGCGTTTTCATCCATGTAAGATGCTCCATAAGGTGCTCCATCTCCCTGAATTCCGGTTCCACTCGGTGCCAAGGGTGAGGCTCTGCAAGGAGGAGGCAACATCTTCACAGATAGCTATCTGACCTGGATATAAGCCATGGGAGACTGGACCAGGCTGAAACGGTAGGGCTGTGGGAAAGAGTCCTGATGTTGGGCATACTAATTTGCACTATCAGCTCCCTGATCGGCGGTCCACCCTGAATTTTGACATCCGCCAGATACTCCAGAGTGATGACCTGAGCAAGCATATCCTCCAAGAGTAAGGGCTGCAGATGGCCAAATTGCCATAGTTGCTGGACCAAAAGCTACTTGAGCTGGGACCGATCTTGCAGAAAGTTTAGCTAGTGCTGGTGGATAGGACTGGGCTGGACATGTTGAACGTGAAAGATGTGAGATGCTTTGTTAACTGTCTGCCATGCCGGGTAGGGTTGATACGTCCCAAGGTGAGCTCTCAAGGATTCGGAGCTGGCAGGCTTGTGAGAAGTTTGTACAGTTACCATACTGTGTCCCTCTTGTTGCTACAACTACTGTTGTGCTGCACACAAAGATAATGGATCTGGGTCGTTCCCTTGCCAAGAGTAGTCTTCAAGTCTTGAAGGTCTCTTCTTCAAACCCAAGGTCCAGTTCTTGCTCACCGTCTCTGCCAGTGCAATAACGGAATTGCTGCCATCTATGCCCCTCAAGCATTGGGATCTGGAGGAGTTCTTTCAGAGCCGAGTTTCCATCATGTCTTAGGTTGGGTCGGGATGTGTCCATTACTCTGAGCTTGATATCAAGCAAAGTTGTTCTCCCACTGTTGTGAGGGCATTATTGGACAAGAGGTAGAATTGAGTTCTTGTGAAAATCTTTTGGGTTGTCAATGTTGATCAAGATGCAATACCAACTAGAGATTTGGTTAGGAAAAGATCAACTGAGGAATATTATAAGATCTCACAGGGTGGGAGAACATTGTGTTATTGCTCTCCACTGTTTGCAACCCTTCTCGATGCTCCACATCATGTTCAGATCTTTGTGTCTTGTCAAAACACATCCCAAAGCTGGCTAAGAGAACGTTGTCATTCAGACAATCAACAGCCGGTTGACGGCATTCCGCAGCTGCTATAGTCATGGCACTGTCAAGCATTGTAACACTGTGGGGTTTGCAGATGACGGTGGAGGACAAAGAAACCCCACCATGGGCTGGTTTAAGTGCCCAAGTAGTAAGGCAGCCCACCGCAAACCTGGTATTAATCGGATGGACTGTGGCCTTGAGGCAAATGTAGAGGGGTTATGTATAGGTAGACATGGTGGGACCAAAGAGATATAGAGGTATAGGCCAATAGCGCTTGTGTGGTGCAGTAGGTCTGCGGCAACATTGTATCAGTGAGGGGATAGCTCCGTAGAGACTAAGTCCACTGGAGGATTTGTCAGCATGAGGCAAAACCACCGTGATCTCCATCAACAACAGATGTGACACAGCATGTGCCAATACCGTGCATCACCTTCAGCTGCAAACAAAATGTCCAGTAACTTATGGGTTGTTCACAAATGCCATTATGTCCAGTGTGGCACCTGGGCAAGTACCATTTGTTGTAGTACATTCCATCATACTCCTGGACCTGTTGTACAATGGTTTGCCAGCCTGCCCCACCCACTCAGTGGTTCTTTGTCAGGGCTATATCATGAGATCAGTAACAGGTACTCACAAGACCAGAGGGCGTCTAATGCACTGACGACGGCCCTGCATGGCTCTCTTCTTCAAAGTGTCCTGTCCCTCATCCCCTTCAACCCAGCAATGTCCCTCCATCCAACAAGAATGAACTCCACAAATGAGAAGGAAACAATAATGGATGCAGCATACAGCAGTTGAGAGCACGATCAGGGACTGACACGGCTGGATTGGGCAGGCCGACTGCTCAATGGAAGCAATCAAGACGGCAACAGGATCAATCAGGAGGCCTAAAGCGAAGATATCTATGCTCGGTTTTGACTGAATGTGTGCATGCCAGTCTTGGGAGCACAACCAAATATTTGCACCTACTACCAAGACCCTGAGGCAAGTCATTGTTCTCAATATGTCAGAGGTATTGATACTCAGACTCAAAGGCACACCCAAGCAAACTGCATTGATGGTTCAGAGCTTCAGGATGTGAGCGTGCAACAAGAGGGGTGGTCATCCTGTGCAGCACTGTGCACTCAGGGGTCCTGTTGTCAGGAGCTACTCAACCCAGTCTGAACTCTCCAGCAGAAGTGCTTCTGGCACTGGAGCCAAATGTTTCCAATGCACAGTACCCAGGCTGTAATGCCACGCTGTGACCCGGTTCGTTTGTAGCGTTCAGAATCTGTATGCAGGCCTACTGTCCCTATAGCAAGTCTGGTTGGCTACCACAAATATCCTTACACTTGCAGCACGTGTATCACATGGGTGTTGTGAGAAAGACAAGAGATGCACCAAGCTCCTTGCCATGGGCTGAACCAATATTTGCTGGAAGCTGTTTTATACTTTCCAACGCAAAGCATGTTTGAACTGATAAGAAAACCAGAGCAGGAGGGGACAGCACAGATTGTGTTTGGCAGTTGACGGGGGTCACTTGTCGGTTGCAAATGTGTAAGGCAGGTAGGTACAGGATAGGTAGCTATTTAAACTAATGCCAGGGCGCACGGACCTCTCACATGGGCCAGGCCCCTTAGCATGAACAGCATGATGAAAGCGTATGACAAACATCTTTCCAATTCGTCTAGGACTGTGATGTCACTTGTGTAACGTGTTACTTTTTGTAAAGGCAAGGATCGAATTTGAAGGGCAGGTACACTGTCCCTATAGCAGTGCATAGCCACCATAGAGTGACAGTTGTAGTACGTGGATAGAGCGGGCATTATGAAGAAGAAAAGAGCGGCCCCGGTACCCGTTTGATCAACCTGGATGAATGGTCCGAAACAAGGTGATATTCGAGGGCGCACGAGGTGCAGTGAAATGTACCCTTATACCGTCGTTGGGCCAGGGAAGCACCAGTCTGGCTCGGCTAGCTGTAGGCCCAATCGCAACCCAACTCCCCTGTAATACGACATAGTAGCCCGGGCGTCCCAAATACGCGTTGGGGCATAGAGTAGGACCAAGAGCTCGATCATGTTTTTGTCGCCAAATGAGAAGGCGTCGTTAACCATTTGGGCGATATTGCCCGGATGGAAAGCGCCGGGGCCAACATCCTGCTCATGGTCAATCCTCCGCGCAAGGTTTTCGGGCCAGTAATTGCTAGGCTCGTGTCAGGGACAGGTTCCGATGCACCGCCTTGGGCTTTGGAACCTCATAGCCGCCCCACTAGTATAAGTACAGACCCGCTGCAAGCGAGGTCTCCTTGTCGTGTCAACTCTCATCGTCTTCCCCCTGTACCTAGTCTAGCTCAATCCACCCAGTCTCCCCTCTGCCTAGTCCCCGTCCCCGCCGATCCGGCTCGATACGACCAATCCCTGCCGGAACCCCGCCCCTGCCCATTCCTGACAGTTTGACACGACCCCCTTGTCGTCTCGAGCCTGTATCCTGCGTTATGGACCTGCCTGAGCTCAGTCACAGCTCTCAGTCCCTCCTGGACATGAGCGACGCTGAGCCCACTCTCCCGGAACCCCATCTGGGGCCCGCTCTGCCTGCTGCGGAACCCCAGCCCCCAATCCAAGACAATACACTGCCTCAAGCAGTGCACATGATTGGTAATGCCCTCGGCGGCATCAGTCAGGTGTTACACCACTTGTCTCTCCAGCCACCTCCACCGGTCCAGCCCCCTCGCCCGGCTATGTCGGTCCGGGCACCAGAACCTGTGCCCTTCGATGGCAAGGCCAAGAATCTGGAACCATTCCTGCGCCAATGCCTAGACAACATCCACAATGGCGGATTCACCACGTTCCCCACGGATCACCACAAATCCACCTACATTGCTGGTTTCATGACCAAGCACGACTTCCCCCGGGCATGGCTTGAGGGTCTTCGGAACCTCAATGACACCCTCATGGACGATTTCCCAGGGTTCCTAGCTGCGCTCAGAGGTCACTTCTCCGACCCTGATGCCCGTGGAACTGCTGCTCGCCGCCTGGAGAAGCTCAAGCAGACTGGGTCAGCCTCTCACTACGCTGCCCAGTTCCTCGATATTGTCACTATCCTCCCAATGTCAGAATGGTCTCAGTGTGAGGCATTCTTCCGTGGCCTCAAGTC
>KV424166.1:8691-22835 GCA_001632435.1 Calocera cornea HHB12733
GAAGTCCAAGCCATCGGCATCGTCGGCAACATCGGCAACAGCGGCACGCGTGAAGCTTTTGCAGATGACGGCGTAGATGGTGTTGAGGATGATGATGAGGATGATGAGGATGAGGATGATGAGGATGAGGATGACGAGGATGAGGATGACGAGGATGAGGATGAGGATGATGATGATGATGAGACCGAACGGGGCGAAGTCGAAGTCAGCCGCATTGTCGGCAACGCCGGCATCAGCGGCACTCGTGAGGCTATTGCAGATGATCGCATAGATGGTGTCGTTGTTGGTGATGTTGTTGGCAAGGATGATGAGGATGAGGATGAGGATGAGGATGATGAGGATGAGGATGAGGATGAGGATGAGACCGAAGGGGGCCAAGTCGAAGTCATCGGCAACATCGGCAACATCGGCAACAGCGGCACGCGTGACGCTATTGCAGATGACGGCGTAGACGGTGTTGAGGATGATGATGAGGATGAGGATGAGGATGATGATGATGATGATGATGATGATGATGATGATGATGATGATGATGATGATGATGAGACCGAAGGGGGCGAAGTCGAAGTCAGCGGCATCGTCGGCAACGTCGGCATCAGCGGCGGGCTGTTTCCTTTCTTTTCTTCTAAGTCCTCATCTCATTGCACAAAGTTGGATTTTCACACATTTTATTTCATCCACCGTCAACTACTCATACATTCACAACTGAGCTTCTATCTAACGTGCTCCTCTGGCCCCCTACTTGCCCTTGCCGCTTGTGCCGCTGCCTTACTTGCGCGCGGTCTTTGCCTTCTTGCTGGAGCCCGAGGCTTTCGTAACCGCGGCCAGCTGTGCACGGAGTGCCGCAACTTCCTGCGCGAGCACAGCATAGCTCGGCTCGCTCGATTGGCTGGTGGTGGCCTTGTTGGTGCGGCCCTTCAACTTGGAACGGCCGTCTGTGAGTTATGATCAGTGCCGCCGACTGCCGCTGACTGCCGCCGTTGCCGCTTACCTTTGCGCACCCTCGTGCAATCCTTGTGCCGATTCTGGCAATGCCAGCACGCCTTAGCCCTCGTCCCGATCTTCTTGAAGCAATAGAGCCTCTCGGCGACGCAGAAGTCACACTGTTAGAATAGTCAGTTTCAGTTAGGATGTTGAAAGGGGAATGGCTTACCGCCGGGTGCATATCCTCGGACTCATCGGGGCTCGGGCAAGGGCGCTGCGGGTCGAGCGACTTCTTGATACCTTTTTCGCGCAAGTCCTGCGAACAAACGTCAGTTGCCGCCCAGTGCCGATGATGCCGCTGATGCCGCTTACCGCGCCAGTGCTGCGAATCTTCCTCACTGACACGTCGGACCCGTTGGCATCCGCATCGTCCTCGTCGTCCTCATCGTCGTCCTCGTCCTCGTCCTTGTCCTCGTCCTCGACCTCGTCGTCCTCCTCGTCGTCGTCGTTGTCGTTGTCGTCCGCGTCGTCCTTGTCGTCCGCGTCGTCGTCCTCGTCTTCCTCCTCATCGTCGGTGGTGTCTTCGGGGCTGCTGAGATCCGCTTTGCCCTTGCCTTTGTTCTGCGTGACGCTCGTGCGGTCAGCAGGCTTGTCAAAGGCTTTCTTGCCCTTGTGAGGGGGAGGGGAGCCATGGCGCTTGCGAGCGGCAGCGTCGGCACTGGGCCCAGGGCCAGGGGTTGGGCGGCGCTCCCGGAGAGCCATAGGCGGGAGAACGGCGGGAGGGGGGGGTGCAGGCGTTGCCGGCGCGGTCATTGCCGTCTTGCTCGCCTGGAAGTTGTCCGGCAGGTCCTGAGGCCTGGGATCGTCCTTGGTGGTGTCGACGCACCAGGCGGGCTCGATCTCCTTAGGCCCATTGCGACGGTTCTGAGCAGAAGTCAGCGAGTGCCGATGTTGCCGCCGAGTGCCGCCGATGCCGCTTACCTCTTGCATTGAGAGCCAAACTGCGACGCAGTTTGGCATGAGATACGGGATCTCCTTGGCGGGCCAGCGCGCAATGTCCTCGGGGTACTTCATCCAGTACTGGACAAGGGAGCCCTGTGGGATACGTCAGTATGCTGTGCGTTGCTGAGAAGAAAAGAAAGACGCACCCTCCAAGACCCGAGCTGATCAGCATCCTGCGCCCAGGAAGAGCGGTGCAGGTCATCCTCCTGCCACATCTTGTAGAGCGCCGTTTTCGCGGCCTCCTTCGCGTCCCTCTCGGCCTTCCTCAACGCGCGCAGGGTGGGAGCGACGGGAGCGGCAACTGGGGCAGAGGCGGCAGGAGCGGCAACGGCGGCGGCGGCAGAGGCGGCAGCGCGACGAGAAGTGGCTGTTTGGCGAGCCATTGTTGACAGTTTTTTTGAGAAAAAAAGAGTTTGTGAGTCGAGATGAGGTGTAAGGGGAGAGGAAGAGAGGGGGAAAAGGGGGGGGAGCGTGAGGGAAACGCTGGCGAGGGCGCGTTGACCCCCAACAGTCCGCGCGCACATGCGGTTCCCACGAGGCGCACGGAAGCAGAATCGGCAATGGCGGCAACGGCGGCAATGGCGGCACCCGGCGGCACTCGGAAGCAAAACGGAATCAAATATACCTCCGCTACTCCCTATACAAACGCGCCAAACTATAAAAAAAAACCTCCGTTTTGGCGTGCTCGCCCGAATCCTGATGATTCTCCAACTCGCGGGTGCCGGCGATGATCATCCAGCCCAGGCAATCCAGCGCACGATCGTCGACAGAGCATTCCACGAGCGTCGGTCCCACGCCATCTCCACAGCCCTCCCCGTAGCGTTGACATCACATTGTCGACCATCAAACAGAGCACACCCATCAGCCTCGGGGGAGAGGATGGGAGGATGGTTGGGGGAGCCGGGACAGCCCCGGGCAGCGCTGGGGATCCGCGGCATGAGCGTGTGCGTCTTGTTTCCTTCCTCCGGAGATCTCTGGTGGGAAGGAATAGGCGGCATGCTGGGAGATGAGGAGAAGAAGAGCAGCATTGCGATCTTAGCGCCGAGGGGAGGGTAGAGGATGGGCGCCTCGGAGGCGGTGGGCAGGCCATCAATGATGGCTTTAGATGGAGGGAGGACCGCGTTTGCCGAGGCGGGATAGACGGCGGGGGAAGGTCGTCTCTTCTGCTTGGGCGAGGGAGGGAGCGGGTGATCGTGCGGGACGGGTTGATTGCGGTGCATCAGTCAGTATCTCTACTCCGGCATACATCCTGTACATTCATCCACACAGCATCTGTCAATCCACCCTTGTTCAGAAACTGCAGCCTCGGACCTTGCAAGCCACGAATGCCACAGTACCTGTCGAGCTACCTGGTACGTGTTGCATTCAAACATCCTCGGGACAATTGTGTTTCAGAGCCTGGAGGAATGCTCTCCGCGGCAGTCAAGATGTCACAGACCACGACTCGCCGTGGGGTGGCAGTGGGTTGCAGAGCCCGACTTCGCGATTGTCAACCAACCGTGGATCTATCGCCTTCCGCATACCCAACAGCCCTCCGCTGCCGTGTTGTAGTCCCATAAATTGCACACATCCTTCTAGTGGGGGACGCTCTAATACTCTTGCCCTGTTACAAGTCGACCGCGCAATCGCGCATGTGCCGCGCACCTCTTCCTGCCTGCCATTTGCGTGCAGTCCAACTATGGAAGCAACGCACCAGATGAGTGGATCGTCGTTGGCACCCAAGGGTGGACTCGCCAGCCTCAGCTCGGCCTTTCAGAAGCTGAAGCTTGGAGCGACTTCGGTAGCAGCGCCCCTGAAGCACAAGACCGAGGAGATCCTGCTGAGGGTCTCAGGCATTTACGAGGTATGATAGATGACGGGAGTGCTGATGTCTTGTAACACCTTCGCACAGATGATCCAGGGCCAAAGAGAAGAATATGAAGGCCTCACCGAGCAGCTCATCTTCTTGACGACCCGTGTCATTGGCGGAGCTCCAAACGACGGGAGCATTAGTGAAGATATGCGTCATGCGCTCGATGTCCTCCAAGGGTGTGTAATACAAGGAGTCCACATGCGCAGTCACGGACACTATAATGACACCTGTTTTCCAGCATTTGCAATGAAATTGACGCCGAACTCCACAAACACTTGCAGACGGTCGGTGAGCCAGCTGTGTTGCCTGCGCATGCAGCCCAGGGAATGAAAAGATTGCAGAAGAAGCTAGATAAGCAGTCACATCACCTTACGGTCTGTCAATCACCCCCTTATCCCCGTTTGCGAGTCCTGACCACAAAGAGATATAGCTGGTGGGCACTTCAGACTACATGAGAGTACGCCGAAGCTTTGTTTCGGCCATACATCACCTGACGGCTTACTAGGATAGGGGCCGCTGTTCAATGACAATGTATGTCCAGTCCATGCTCTTGAACGAGTCACTCCTCAACGCCCGGGATTTGCTGTTTTAGCAAAGGATATAATCGTCGACTCCGACCACCTCCGAAACCAGCCATCTTCTACGGCAGGGATGAGATAGTGCAGTCAATCGTAGACCTGCTTCTCAAGGGCGACACCTGCCGCATTGCCCTTCTTGGCCCGGGTGGCATCGGTAAAACATCTACCGTGGCCACGGTCCTGCATGACACTCGAGTGGAGGAGAGGTTCCAGGGACACCTTTTTTTTTTCAGCTGCGAGGGCATCATTTCGGCTTCGGGCATTATTCTGGCAGTGGCCGGTGCCTTGGCACTACAGCACGGGAACGGGGTGAGAGAGGCACTGATTGACTTCTGTGCGTCTTGTAAGCACGTTTTACTCGTCCTCGATAACCTTGAAACCGTGTGGGACTCGGACGACCAGGCTCAGGTGGAGGAATTCCTTGCGGACTGTGTCAGTATCCCGACCATGTCACTGATAGTGACTATGAGGGGGGCAGTTCGACCGGGCGGTGTAGACTGGAATGATGCCATCCTGGATCCACTTGGCCCTCTTTCACTCGAAGCCGCTCGATCAATGTGGATACGGATCGCGAAGAAGTCGGACTCGAGGCTGGACGAGCTACTCCAGCTCCTAGATGGTCTTCCCCTCGCCATCAATCTTATGGCGCACCACGGACAGTCGATGACTCCGACCGAACTCATCGAGGCGTATGATCAGGAACATACCTCAATGCTGTCACGAGGGAAGCCGAGTCGATTGACGAGCTTGGAAATCTCGATTGAATTATCTCTAAGCTCCCCCACTCTTCAGAGGGAGCCAAGCGCAAGAACAATACTGTCGGCTCTTAGCATCCTCCCCAATGGCATATTAAGGACGGAGGTTGGTCGCATGTTACCTTGCATAAGTGGAAGCGGACGAGCAGTGCGTGCATTGATGCAAGTCGGGTTGGCACACGATACCGCTGGACGGCTGTCTGCTTTAGCACCGATCCGCGACTTCATTCACGAAAGATATCCACCCGTCGAGCCTTGCTTTACAGAGCTTCGCGATTACTTCGCTCGTCTGGCCAATTTTGCTGAGGACCTCAAGACGGCCACTGCGAAGAAAGTGGTCGACACACTGCGGGCAGAATATGGCAACGTCAATGCGGTCTTACTACGGTCTTGGTGTGCGAGCCCTGGTCCTGACATCGCTAAGCTTCTGTTAAGAGCCACAACCAACCTAGCATCGTTTTCGCTTACCGCGGCGTACGGAGACAGTATACCTCTGCTGACCATTTCGATGATGGTTCTGACTCAGCTCGGGGACACGGAGGGGGCAGCCGACGGCGCCATGGCCATGGCCAAGTGCCTGTGCATGCTGAATCGCTATGATGACGCATTTGAAAAGCTCCAGGATGCAAAGGTGACCTATGTGGCCATGGGGAACCGGGTGGGCGCGGCACATTGCACCAAGGGCATGGGCACTCTCTTGGGCAGGAAGAGTCCCTACGTCCAGGGCATTGCAAAGCTCGAGGATGCGCAGGCAATGTACAAGGCCATCGGGCACTGGGAGGGCGTAGCGGACTGCAGCTGGAGTATGGGTGAGATCCTGCGTACACATCATCGTTATGGGGAGGCAATGGAGAAGCTTGAGGATGCGAAGGCCATGTATGAGGCCATCGCGAACCCGCTGGGCGTAGCGAATTGCGCCATGAGTATTGGAGACACCCTGCGCAGGAGGAACCACCATGATGAAGCAACAGAGAAGATCGAACAGGCAAGGGTGACATTTGAAGCGATCGGCGCTCGATATTCAGAGGCATGGTGCTTCCGATACCTGGCACTCGTATTCATTGACCAGGGCCAGAAGGCAGAAGCCGAAACCATGGTGGAACGTGCTGTAAATCTCTTCCTCGAAATCAAGAGGCAAGACGAGGCGGACTCGTGTCGTGCCTTGTTGAGTGAGGTACACGCCATCGATGGATCGACCGGGCCGGAGGTGGCGGGCTCAGTTGGCGCCAGCAGCACGTCCATTGCAGAAGCCGCGAGAGAAGGAGCCGAGTGGAGAGCTTGCTGAGACCACCGTCTATAGGATGGGAGATTAAGATGTGAGGGGATATATCCATTGTTTGTTACTGTACCAGTAGATTATGGCGGAGGTTGGAAGTATGTCCGTTTCTCAATACAATCCAGTCTATCCCAGTCTTTGAAGGGCCGGCCCTATTGTTGTGCTGGGCGCGCGTCGCGTCATGACGCGTGCACCGGGGTCCTGGTTGTGGCTGTGGTAATACCACGTGAATGCACGGAGGCAATGCTATCACGTGAGGGCACAAGCGGAAGCAGTGGTGCGGCCTAGTTGGGGGAGCCGTGGCTCAGATGGTAGCCCTACGCTTACTCCGTGGGCTCGGGCCCTCGGGCCCGAGGTTCCCCGTTCCCGCCCGGACCATCAAGCCCAGCCCATATCGAAAGCATGCGATTCTTGCGTGATCGCGAGGGCAGGGGGGATCGCATGACCGGAAGACCTACGTCATCGTTACAGCCGTCTGTGGAGTGTGACGACCGCCCCTTACGCCGCCGCATCGGCTTCATCGACCATGAGTTGCTCAGCCTCGTCTGCTATCCTTCCTCCTCTGCACGCACCCGCACTCCGCAGCACACTTCCCACGCAGACCTCGGCCGACTGGTCTGCCCGTACCAGCAGCGCCCATCCAGCACCCACGCCCGTCCCAACTCCCGTTTCCCTATCACTCACCGTACAATGATGTCGACCGTCCTCCCGACAGCGCATCCCAGCCGCGGCGATGTAGTCCACAACAGGTCGCTGTTCACGGGCGGGGGATCCACGCCGTGCAGTGTTAGTACCGTAGGAGCGGAAGCCGTACGGGAATGGCGCACATGAGAACCTGTACCAGGTCGGTCAGTACGAGGGTACGCACAGCCGTTCGACTTCTCTTGGGCACCCGCTCACTCATGGCACTCTATGACAGGTCATCCTCCGCCTTTCGTCGATCTGACGTGTTATCCGTCACTGTCGTCCTCAGGAGCCTGCAGCCCACCCGCGAGCGCCACGCGTGTCATTGCCTTCCCCTCCTCCCCTCCATCTCAGCATCATCCACCGCCCCCACCGCCCTCAACACGCTCCTCCCTCCGCGCCCGCTCATGACCGCGGGGTTCGCCCACATCTTCAGCACCTCCGTGGGCGAGGGTGATAATCTAGCTCAGCGTGATGCTTGAGACGCTGGTTGGGGAGGAGTCGAAGGCGATATCGGTTAAGGCAGGGAAGGCGAGGAGTGTGTTCCAGATCCGCGGCCTGGGCGTGTGTGTCGTCCCTCCTTCCTCCAGAGGTCTCTGGTGGGAAGGAGCAGAGGGTATGCTGGGAGATGAGGAGCAGAAGAGCACCGTCGCAATCTTAGCGCCGAGGGGAGGGCAGGGGATGAGTACCTCGGAGGACATGGACCTAGGTCATCGATGGCCGCTGGAGATGGAGGGAGGGCCGCGCTTGCCGAGGCGGGGCAGATCGCAGAGGAGGTCGTCTTCCTGCTGGTGCGGGGCACGGAGCGGGTGATGGCGCAGGACGGGTTCATTGCGGTGCATCAGTCAGTACCTTTACTCCATGTATCCATCCTGTGCATTCTTTCACTATCCATCCACGCTTGTTCGGAAACTGCAGCCCTCGGATTTCGCAGAGTCGCACACGACCGACGCCACAGCACCGCGAGCTCCCGGCATGGATCACAGTTGACCATCCTCGGGACAATCACATTTCAGAGCCTGGAGGAATGCTCTCCGCGGCAGACTACATGTCCGGGTGTAAGAATCACCGTGGGATGGCAGTGGGTTGCTCATCCCCGCCTCGCGATTGTCAGGCCACGGTCGTTCCATGCGTTTTCCATGCCCCACATCTGGGCATTGGTGCATCGCAGCCTCATAAACTACGCGCATCCCTCTAGCTCGGGCACGCTCCGACTCTAGCGGTCTTTCCCCCGAGCGACACCTTAACGCTCCTCTTCCCCCTCCCCAGCTGCCCACGGCCCAATTTTGGCAGCTCAGCACCTGATGAGCAGTTTGTCCTCAGCTCCCAAGGGGGCACTGGCGGGCCTCACCTCGGCCTTTCAGAAGCTGAAAGTTGGAGCGACGTCGGCAGCAGCGCCGGTGAAGGACAAGGCTGAGGAGATCGTGTTGAGGGTGACAGGAATCTACGAGGTATGAACGGGTGCCGTGCCCGCATGTGAAGCCCTGTACTGACATCGCACAGACCGTGCGTAATCAAGGGCCAGAATATGAGGACCTCACAAAGCAGCTCATCTTCCTTACGACGCGTGTTCTTGGCGACATTCCTCAACACGCGAGCTTTAGTGAAGAGCTGCGTGATGCGCTCGATGCGCTCAAGGAGTACGTTTTGCAATTCGCCCACGTGCGCATTGTTTGACGCAGCAACACTACTACTCTAGAACTTGTAGTGAAATTGAAACTGAACTGGCGCCCATGCAAAAGAATGTCATCGAGCGCGCGGCACAAGCAGCGGAAGTCATTGAGCGATTGCAAAAGAAGCTAGACAAGCAGTCACATCATCTCACGGTATGTCGATTACCTTTTCCCTTGTATTTTGCCCTTCTGAATCATGGATTCCAGCTGGCGGGGACCGTAGACTATATGAGAGTACGCCACACTCACGTTTCTGCTAGTCTGCAGGATCACTATCTGACATCTACATTGTGCAGTTCAGGGGCGCCGGTACCGCTACAATGTGCGTCATTGCCAAACCCAGACGTACTACTTTGACTGACGAGCCTGACAATGCCAGGCAAGCCGAGCCGGGTCGACTGCGGCCGCCTCCCAAACCCGCCATTTTCTACGGCAGGGACGAGCTGGTGCAGTCGATGGTGGACCTCCTCTTGCAGGATGAAACTTGTCGCATTCCACTCCTTGGCTTGGGCGGCATCGGGAAGACGTCCACGATCGCTACGGTGCTCCACGACGATCGAGTGAAGGCAAAGTTTGGCGAACACATGTTCTTTCTCAGCTGCGAAGGCATTGTTTCTGCCTCTGGAATTCTCCTGGCTTTGGCCTCGGCATTGGGATTGCAGCACGAGAACCGGGTGGAAAAAGCTCTCGGCGACTTCTTTGCAGCGCGCAAGTATGTTCTGCTCGTCTTCGATAACCTTGAAACGGTGTGGAACGCGGACGACGAAAGTCAGGTAGAGAAGGTTCTTGCGGAGTGCGCCAACATCAGTACCGTATCGCTTGTCATCACCATGAGGGGCACTATTCGACCTGGCGGAGTAGACTGGAGTGACGCCGTCCTTGACCCCCTTGACCCCCTACCTTTGGAAGCTGCCCGGTCAATGTGGATGAAGCTTGCGAGGAAGACGGACTCAAGACTGGACGAGCTACTCAGGCTCCTTGATGGAATTCCCCTCGTAATCGCGCTAATGGCATATCATGGCCAAAGGATGACTCCGACCGAGCTCATTCAAGAGTACGATCAGGAACCAACATCCTTGATGTCCCACGGAAAGCCGGGTCGATTGACGAGCTTCGAATTTTCGATGGAATTGTCATTAAACTGTCCCACGATAGAAGCCGAACCCAACGCGCGAACAATACTATCCGCTCTCAGCATCCTCCCCGATGGCATGGTAACATCCGCGGTAAAGGACATTCTTCCTTCCCTACATGGAAGCGCGCGAGCCGTGCGTGTATTGGTAGAAGTTGGGCTGGCACATACCACTGCCGAACGCCTCTCCGCGTTAACTCCAGTTCGGGACTTCATCCGCGAAAGATATCCGCCGAGCGAGTCTTCTCTTGCTGAGCTTTGTAGTTACTTCACTCGATTGGCCGCTCTTGCAGACGATTTGGTGACAGAGTTTACTACGAGCGTGGCCAGCACACTTCGCTCGGAATATGGGAACATCAATGGGGTCTTGCTACGCTCTTGGCGCGGTAGCCTTACCCTGGATGCAGCTGCAGTGCTTTTGAAAGCGACAATTCAATTATCAAACTTCTCAGGTCAGACTGGGCACGGAGATAGCATACCGTTGCTGCAAAGGGCGGAAATCACCCTAAAGGATATTGGAGATCGGTCAGGCGCAGCGGACTGTACCTGGAGCATGGGGGATGTTCTTGGCCGGTTCAGTCACTATGACAAGGCAATGGCGATGTTTGAGGATGCGGGGGCAACATACAACACCATCGGGAATCGGCTGGGGGCAGCGGAGTGCACCAGGAGCATGGGTCACATCCTGCGCGTGCTCAATCGCAATGACGAGGCAATGCAGAAGCTCGAGGATGCGAAGGCGACGTACGACGCCATCGGGAACCGGCTGGGCGCAGCGCAGTGCACCTGGAGCATGAGCGATATTCTGCGCGTGCTAAGTCGCAATGACGAGGCAATGGAGAAGCTCGGTGATGCAAAGGCGACGTACGAGGCCATCGGGAACCGGTACGGCGCAGCGGAGTGCACCAGGAGCATGGGCGGACTCCTGCGCATGCTCAGTCGCAATGACGAGGCAATGGAGAAGCTCCAAGATGCCAAGGCAATGTACGAGGCCATCGGGAACCGGTACGGCGCAGCGAACTGCACCCGGAGCATGGGCGATATCCTGCACATGCTCAATCGCAATGACGAGGCCATGCAGAAGCTCGAAGATGCGAAGGCGACGTACGAGGCCATCGGGAACCGGTTGGGCGCAGCGGAGTGCACCAGGAGCATGGGCGATATCCTGCGCATGCTCAGTCGCAATGACGAGGCAATGGAGAAGCTCCAGGATGCCAAGGCAATGTACGAGGCCATCGGGAACCGGTACGGCGCAGCACACTGCACCTGGAGCATGGGCGATATCTTGCGCATGTTCGATCGCAATGACGAGGCCATGGCGACGTTCGAGGATGCCAAGTCGACGTACGAGGCCATCGGGAGCCGGACGGGCGCAGCGGAGTGCTCCGCCAGCATGGGTGACATCCTCATCCTGCTCAATCGCCTTGGCGAAGCGCAGGAGCACCTTGAGAATGCGAAAGCGACGTTCGAGGCCATCGGGACCCGGGAGGGATCAGCGAGGGCAACACGCAGCATGGGGAATCTCCTGCGGCTTCTGAATCACCATGATCAGGCAATGGAGACGCTGGAGGAGGCTAGGGCGACGTTTGAGGCGATCGGCTCACGCTCTGGAGCGGCTCGGTGCTTCCGCTATCTGGCCATGGTATGCATTGATCAGGGCCGTAACTCAGAAGCCGAGAGCATGGTGGAACGCGCTGCGACTCTGTACCTCGAAATCAAGAGGCCGGACGAGGCGGACTCGTGTCGTGCCCTGTTGAAGGAATTACGTCCCGCGGGTGGACCGCCGAAGACAGAGGTGCGGCGTCCCAGTGTTGCGAGCAGCACGACTGTTGCAGAAGCCAGAAGAGAAGGAGCTGTGTGGAGGGCCTGTATGTATGAGGATGATGAGAGGCTGGGGCAATGAAGGGCGACGATTGCTTCTGATTCTGTTAGAATAGCTCATGACGACGGTTAGAATGTACGTTTCCCCCAGTGGAGGGTATGGCTTGGCCTCAGTCGGTGAGAGTAAGGAGCCGGCCCTGATTGCTCGCCCATGGCCCGTCCTCTCGCCAGCACACGCTTCCTCATCCTCCTCCAACCCCGCCCCGCCCATGGTATACCAACCGCCCCACCGCCGCGCCCTCCCACCGCCCTCCCCCGCCTCAGCTATCACCCGCACAGCCCGCACCTCCACGTCCACCATCGCCTCGGCACCGCCGATAATGCCTCTGCGGTCCTGCGCCTGCAACCCACCTTTCTGCATGCTTCCTCTCCCATCCGGCCCATCTCTCCGCCTGTCTCCTGTCATGGCACGGCCGCTTCCCGCACTACCTTTGCATCCACGTCCCCTCGCCCGACGCACCTTTACATAACCCCTGATCCTGTGCAGCCATTGCTAGCAGCACACGCTATTCTCTCCCACTTCGCGTCTCCACCTCTCTTCCGCCGACGTGGCCCGCCCTTCCACACCCGCCTTTCCTAAGACCATGTCGACGTCAGCCCGATGGTGCCTGACCGTACGTCCCCCTCCTCCTTGACCTTGCCTCCCTCCCTCCATCACTCCCTCGGTGTGTGCTCCGGCCCCGTTACACAGATGCCAAACGCCCTACTCACCCTGCTGCACCAGATGAGTTCATGGTCCACCCCGCATCGTGCCAGCGTTGCAGACCTTGCCCTCCAACCGATCTCCATCGTCTTTGAGAGCAATTGACCGTACGCCCTGACGGACTACCAAGAGGATACCGGATGATATGGTATTGTGCTGTACTGGTCCGTATAGTGCTGGTACTGCATGGTACTGTATGGTAGGCGTCCAGAGTGTGTGGTAGAGTACAGGAGAGTACCGTAGAGTGGTGTAGGGTCCATACAGATTTTGACGTGTCCCACACCCTATGGGCTAATCCACACTCATACAACCATCTCCCGCTGTACAGTTCCCTTTGTCACTGTGGCCCAATTTTTCGCATTCCAGCCTTCCGGAGATACGGCACCGGAAGTCCGGACACCTTTTGGACTTGCTCTGGTTCGCCCTCCGGTCTGTGGACCAACTCCGGGTGGGAGGGGTTTATTCCGTATGGTCGTTCCAGTCACGGAACCCTCTCGGAATGGCGTATACAACGCAACACATCCGACGGATTCACGGGCAAAGACTCTCTCTCATTGGGTGGTCCTCAATTTACCAAAGGGACGATTGGAAAGGCGTCCTGTCAGTTGAGAGAGTCCCTTAGGTTGGGTGAAATCAGCCCCCGGTGATATACCCCGTGAGATGGGATTCCGAAAGGTAAACATCGGGTTAGGTAGATAAAAGGCGGATTCTCCTTCTCCAAAAGGGGTGCCGGCTTCCGACATCTTCTCTTTACCATACTCCTCTACTTCCCCAGATCTCCTATCGCTCCCTACACTTTACAGTCTATTCCGGACGTTCCCCACTAATTACACCTATCCCGTTTGCTATTCCAACTCCGGAATACCCTTCCGGACCTGTGACGACTTCACGGAATACGACACCCTCGGATTGCCCATTCAGACGGACTCCGTACAGTCCTAAACTGAGTGGAGCAGACACCGCTTCGACCTGCGTTCTACGCTAGGTTATGAGCCCTGCAAGCTCTTCTACAATGTCTGCTATATCCGACTTCAAAGATCTGAAGATAGACCAACTCAAGGATGATGGCTCCAACTGGACTACGTACAAGGACATCATGCTTAATGCATTCGACCGACGCATGCTGGGAAGACATGTCCGTGGTTCAGTCAAACCACCCCAGAGCTTCGTCATCCAAGACGATACCTACTACAAGGTCATCCCTACCACTACCACGACTACCAGCATGGAGCGTCAGAGTGGTACAGAGGAGTCCAGAGAGGTCGTACTGTCAGAAGAGGAGGCGGACAAGCTAGAGGAGGCTTGGGAGAAATACCGAGCAAAAGAGGCATCCATCCGAGAGATTGTCTACATGACAATCAGCCCGACGACACTCATTCAAGTCAAGGATGCTCCTACAGCTCACGAACTATGGGTACAATTATCGGCTATGCACAAGAATAAAGGCTTCGACACGATATCTACCATGCACCGACGTATGCAGGATATACGATGCAATGATGACCAGAATCCACGCAAGACCATATCAGAGATGTACACCTACCGTGACCGATTGGCGCAAATGGGTGATAAGGTTGATGACGAGCTATTGTGCTGCTAGAAAGGTAGTAGGGTTAGTATCGATAGAAATACAATTCCTTTTCTCTTTTCGAATCGAAGCAATCGACGGGTCGAATCGTCGATA
>KV424167.1:0-26380 GCA_001632435.1 Calocera cornea HHB12733
GAGCGTTCGTTCTATCGTGCTATTCTTGCCATCCATCGGAATCAGTTCGGCAAGGCCGCCCAACAAATCAACAAGACTCGGGATCTACTTGACGCCGAGTTGACGGGCTTGATTCGTGAAAGTTACACACGTGCTTATAGGTGCCCAAAGGTCTTTTCCTGATCGACGGGATTGCTGACACATGTGCAGCACCGTTGTGCGCGTTCAAATGCTGTCCGAGCTGGAAGAGATAATCGAGTACAAACAGCTGAGGGACCTCGACGGAGAGCTTAAGAGTAGCATGCGTGCCACTTGGACCAAACGGTCGGTTGGGTACCCTGAAAGAAGTCTCCTCCTTACTCACAAAGCCTTTAGCTTGCGAGGCTGTCAGCCGGACGTGGAAGTCTGGCAGCGCATTCTTCAAGCTCGCTCTTTGGTTCTCACACCAGCAGACGATGTCGACACATGGATCAAATTTGCCAACCTATGCCGCAAATCAGATCGAATGCAAATTGCAGAGAAAACCTTGAACTCGTTGCTGGGTCAGGATGAAGAAAGACCTCGGCCAGATGTACGTGACGCTCCTCTCTACTTGACACTGTGAGACCAATCAGCTTGCAGGGCTACAAGGCTCCGCCTGACGTCATCTATGCTCATTTGAAATACATGTGGGCGGAAGGAGGGCAGCGTGTTGAGACCTTGAGCTACCTCCGCGATTTCGCTGAACGTATGGCCTCCGACCTCGGTGTGCCGTTGAGCGATGACAGCAGAATCGGGAACTTGATAAGCAACCCGCGTACAAGCAAGTTCACGAAGCTTTTAGCTCGTTGTCATCTCAAGCAAGGCCAGTGGCACATGGTTTTAGACGAAGGATGGAAGGAGGTCAGTTTTGCCCGATCCAGAAGACGCCCAACATACCTAACCCATAATTGAACAGTCAAGCGCCCCGACCGTGCTGCAGTCATTCTATTACGCCACTAAATTTGATCCGGATTGGTACAAAGCGTGGCATACATGGGCTATTGCCAATTTTGAGGTCGTGGCGTACGCCGACGACCCTAGCACACATGTTGGGGAGGGAATGCCGAGTGGCATCCTTGTGCAGCACATCATCGCAGCCACCAGAGGTGAGTCTCATAGTGACATTGCCGATCGCGGTCGTAATATCAGGTCTCCAGGGTTCTTCCGGTCCATTTCGCTTCGTCAGAGCAACGCTCTGCAGGATACATTACGAGTACTCACGTTGTGGTTCAAATATGGACAGCAGCAAGACGTCAATGGCGCTATTGCCGAAGGGTTTAGTAGTGTTGACATTGACACCTGGCTCGAAGTCATCCCTCAGGTATGCGGACGCTCGAAAATCTGCTACCATCCCCCTCACAGGCTGCGTATAGATCATCGCCCGCATTCAGATGCCTGATCCAAATATTCGGCGACTGATCAATCAAGTTCTGTCTGATCTAGGGAAAGCTCATCCCCAAGCTCTGCTCTATCCCCTGGCCGTAGCTTCTAAGTCGCCCAGTCTTGCTCGCAAGAATGCGGCTTTATATGTTCTTGATCGGATGCGGGAGCATAGCAAAGAGGTAGTGGACCAGGTACGCACATGATGCTCCGGCGCGAGATGTAACTTACACATCAATGCAGGCGCTCTTAGTTAGCAAGGAGTTGGTTCGAGTTGCCATTCTATGGCACGAGCAGTGGTTTGAAGCTCTCGAAGAAGCATCCAAGATCTACTTCGGTGACAAGAATCCTGAAGGGATGATTGTCCATCTGGAACCGCTGCACGATATGCTAGACCAAGTACGTTGGGGACGATTTGTTCTGACACCCTATATTGACCACCGGTAGGGGCCGGAGACTTTCCGGGAAACATCCTTTGTGCAGAGCTTCGGCACCGAACTGCGCCAAGCGAGGGACCACTGCCGCCGATACCGTGCATATGCTGACAACGCAGACCTCAGTAAGGCGTGGGATATCTATTATGTTGTGTGGAAGAAGTATGGCGCCCTCTTACACACCAGCCCGCCTCGTTTAACACCGTTCGGAACAGGATTCAGAAGAGCATCCCGCACCTCACTACCATTGAGCTTCAATATACTTCACCTGAGCTTCTCAAAGCGAGAGATCTGAAGGTGGCTGTTCCAGGTGAGTACATGGCGCTTCACTAAGTGCCGGCTCTCAATAGCGTTCGTTTAATAGGGACGTATCGCAGTGGAAAGGCTATCATCCCAATTGCCAGCTTCAACATGACCCTCTCCGTCATTGCCTCAAAGCAGCGCCCGCGTAAGCTTTCGATCAAAGGCGCGGACGGTCGCGAGTATCAGTATCTCTTGAAAGGTCTGGCTATTGGTCCATATACTGAGACGCTGCTGACTCTGTTCAGGCCATGAGGATCTGCGCCAGGATGAGCGCGTGATGCAACTTTTCAGTCTTGTCAATGACCTCCTTGCTGTGGATCCACAAAGCTTCAAACGACAACTTCACATCCAGGGATTTGCTGTAATACCTTTGTCTCCCAACTGTGGTCTGTTTGGCTGGGTGCAAAACAGCGACACTATGCATGTGCTCATCAAAGAGTATCGTGAAGCTCGCCAGATCCTACTTAACATTGAACAGCGCTTGATGCTCCAGGTAGTTACCGCCTCTCCATCCATATCAGACCCTGGCTAACCCAAATAACAGATGGCGCCTGACTACGAGAATCTCCCCCTGCTTCAGAAAGTCGAGGTGTTCGAGTATGCATTGGACAACACGACAGGCCAGGATCTTTACCGCGTTCTGTGGCTCAAAAGCCAGAACTCCGAAGCATGGCTCGAACGCCGCTCCACATATACCAGATCACTAGCTGTGACCAGTATGGTTGGCCATATCCTTGGTTTGGGCGATCGCCATCCATCGAACTTGATGTTGGATCGGAAGAGCGGAAAGATGATCCATATCGACTTTGGCGACTGCTTCGAAATCGCGATGCATCGCGAGAAGTACCCCGAGAAGATCCCCTTCCGTCTCACGCGGATGCTCACCCACGCTATGGAGGTCAGCGGGATCCACGGGAGCTACAAGCACACTTGCGAGATCACGATGCAAGTCCTGCGTGACAATAAAGAGTCTCTTTTGGCCCTTATGGAAGCATTTGTGTACGATCCTCTCATTAGCTGGCGTCTGCAGCAAGATGTGGACGACAGAGTTATGGCGCGAGCAGAGGGTGAAAATGGTTGGTCTCAAGTCAACAATCAGTTCTGCGTCACTCATCATCCCGCAATTAGCCATTGTTGACCCTCGTCCGACCGGCACAGCACGCAGGCCGAGGGCAGATGAAAACGAAATCTTCAACAGTGAGCGAACACAGTTATCTTTTGACCGCGCTAACGAGCCAACCAGACATCGACGGTAATCCGAGGGTCGAAGGACGGAATGAGCGGGCCGTAGCTGTATTCAACCGTGTACAAAACAAGCTACTTGGTAAGGTATTTTGGACTTGAAAGGGCTTCACTGATCGTAGACATTGTGCAGGTCAAGAGTTCAAGGAAGATGTGTCCTTGCCTGTCTCTGTCCAGGTGGAGAAGCTCATCGCCGAAGCGACGTCACTGGAAAATCTGTGCCAGAGCTTCATGGGATGGTATGCATTCTCCCCGGTCATATGTGGCGCTCATACTGATTGCCTTGTAAGGTGTGCTTTCTGGTGATTTGTCTACGCGACGTCTCGCAGACCGAGGCTGCCGTTGTATATCGGGCGCAATGGGCTGGTCAACCACCCACCCACATGATTTCCACGCTTGCTATGTATATCCGGTCATATGATATTCCCGTCGTACTTCGATGTTCTATTAGTGTATAAGCTCCTTTCGCTCAGCGAGCCCTTTGCTAGTTTGTCCCTTCTAGTCTTCCAAATATACGGACTTTGCTTCATGCCTAAACGATAGCATGCATTAATGCTCGCTATTGCGGTCTCCCCGCGGCCGTGTGGTAACCGGCCGGTGTTTGTCAACCTCCGGGGTGCACATGAGGGTGTCCATCATGCTGTAAGACTGTTGACGGTGAACACCAGTGCATAGATTCGCAGGCCATCGCTTGTGATTGAGAATCAGTTAGATGGCCGGGAAGGTAACCAAATGAGGAAGTGATCAACACGAACCGGGCGGAATTGCAATGTACCCGAATATGCGTGGTCGAGGCTGTGACAGTCGTCAGGCAAAGGGTGTGTTGCCAGCACCCGGCTACGTGGCCCGCAGTGCTTCCCCCTTTGCCCAAAGGACAGCTTGCAAACGTTCAGACACCATTCAGCCCTACGCGGTTTGACAAATGCAGAACGGAGAGCCCCCTGGACGGTTCCCGCCGCGACAGGGGCAGATCGCCTCTCGAGGACAGGCTCCTCCGCTCGGCCTCGCGCTCGGGCCGCAAGGAGCAAAGGGACACAGCCAGCGCATGTGAATGATCCCCTCCTAGGGACCTTCTCCACCCGCGTTCACGTACTGACCATTGTCTCGACATTGTCCATTTCCGCAGTGATCCTCCAGTCAGGCTAGCTCCCAGTCTACAATACACGAACAACTTTGGAGACAGGATGCCGAGGGGTATACCGAGCTACAAGTCGGGCCTGGGGTATGGCCAGGAGATCGACAACCAGTGAGTGCCATCAGCTCAAGCCAACGCGTGTTGCCGCTGAGCCACTCGCCAGGACCCCATTGAAGTTCACGAACTTCCAGATACCAGCTGTGTACGTATTCCCCCTCGGAGTTCTTTATCGTTATTGATTGCGGTTGCAGGATGCCCTTCACAAACAAGGTCTCGACATCTACCTATGTCAAGTCAGATCAGCAGTCCATCTTTACGCGCGTAGAGCACAGGACCGGAAAGCGCAAGAGAGAAGACGAAGATGACACGCGTGAGGGCACACCGCCGGCACCGGTATGTGCTTCTCTTCCCTTTTGTGCTATCATTGCCTTCATCTGATGTGCCACAGGGCCCGCGTGGCTCGAATGTGATCGTCATCCATCCTGGGACGCGCAATACGCGTGTCGGCTTGGCTTCCAACCTGAGCCCGGTGACCATACCAAGTGTGGTCGCACGGAAGTCAGAGCATGCTGCGGAGAGTCGTTACCTGAAGGCTACGCCGCTGTCCCACGAGTATGAGAGGAACCGGAGGATCGAGAAGTCGAAGATGCTCAAGGCGGAAGGGTTGATCGACGAGAATGTCGACGTGTCGAATCCGTTCGATTCCAATGTCATCATGAACGATGATCCAAGGAGGGTGAGTCCTCTCAGCATGGACAGTGGGAACCTCGCTAATCTCTCCATAGATGAACAGCGTTCCTTCCTTGCGGAAGATGATGAGGCAGCGTTTCGAGAGTCTGAAGCTGCGCTGGAACGCGGATGCGAATGCGACTGTGTTCAAGTACAACTCTCAGTCCCAGCCTGAGCCCGTTGAAGAGAATTATGAGAGTCACAAGCCGAACTGGACTGTGCTGAAACCTGGCGAGAAATACATCGTGGGCCAGAGGGTACGACATCGCACCAGTTTGTGTGACACGTGACTGAATTAGGTTCAGGCCCTTGGCCTACAGGACCCGGCAGCTGCAGGATTCGAGCTCCATTGGCCCTTCTATGGTACGATGTTTAATGTGAAGGACTATGATGACCTTGCCATCCTCTTGAACGATGTGGAGACTCTCTGGGAAGAAGCCATTAAGCAAGCGCTCAACATCCACCGGCGTTCGTTCAAGGTAAGAGAATCAATCAACCTCATCACCGTTGCTCACGCTTGTAGCATTACTCTGTTATGCTTGTGATACCTGATTGGTACGAATGGCACTACCTCCGAGATATGGTCGACATCCTATTGCACGACATGGGCTTCGAATCGGTGTGCATACAGCAAGAGTCTGCCTGCGCAGCCTATGGCTCGGGTTTAGGGAATGCATGTGTGGTGGACTTGGGGGCGAAGAAGATCAGCATTGCATGTGTTGAGGATGGCATGCTCATGACTGAAACTCGGTATGTTATCAGAACAAGATGAGAATTGGTCCTGACACCACGCAGCATGGTCCTGAATTATGGAGGAGACGACATCTCGCTCATGCTCAATGCAATGCTGGAGCGCTGCCACTTCCCCTTCGTTCAGCTGGATCCCGGCCTGCCTTGGGGTTGGAAGCTTCTGGAAGAGATCAAGATCAATCACTGTACGCTCGTAGAGGTAATTGCTGGACATACTACTCGCGAAGCAAGCGTTGACAATTCCCAGAACGCGCTTGCGGTGAATACATTCGACATCATCATACGTGCACCAAAGGAGAAGCCGCAGCGATACAAGTTCCGCTTGTATGACGAGATTGTGATACCGCCGATGGTGAGCTGATCTTTGATACATCGAAGCATGGCCTCATTTGTAAAGCTCCTCTTCGAACCTCGTGGGCTTGACTGGGATGAGTCTATTTGGAGGGTATCTAAACTGTACAATCCTGATGTCGACGATCTTGGGGATGTTCCACCACTCGGGCCGGTAAGAAGAGACTTCAGAACGTCTCTGTTCGTCACTAAATCCGTATTCAGACTCAAGCCATGATTGGATCCACCTCACACTTGTCGTCACAAGTCCTTCAACACGAAAAAAGCGAGGATGAGCGATATCGAGCACATCTTGAAAAGCATCAGGCCGCAGTGGATGCATGGAACAGCGCTCGCCAGATGCAAATCGATCAGCCAACACCGCCTACAAACGGTGACGGCAGATTATCGGCACAGCTTTCGCCTCAACAGACCCCTAACCCGCAGACGCCGGGCAGTGGAGCTGGTCGCTTCGGCTCAGCCCCGGTTCAACAAACGAACAGTATGGTCTGGCGACCTCCCGTAATGACGGGAACAGGCGACACTCCTCCTGCTACAAATGGGGCAAGTGCGGCCAAGTCGCCGAGTGAAGAGCGACATCCTCCCGGACTGAACGCCACAATCAAGATCCCATCAACAGCATCGCCTCCTGTGGGGCCTCCCCACTCGTCTCCAGCGGCAGCCGTGCAAGCGCCGAACGGCGTCCGAGCTCAGACGCCTGGACCGCCCGCGCTCACCCCTTTCGTACGAACTCCAGCGCCATTATACGATGTGGCATTCGAAGCGAGTAAGATACCCCTCGACATCGCCATCTTCAATAGCACACGAGCAGCGTCACAGGTCGAGAAGTCGAGAAAGTTCTTGCAATCTGTTCTGCTCGTCGGCGGAGTATCGCAGACGCAGGCCCTTATTCCACAGCTAGAAGCAAGGTGAGCAGAACACCGCAACGCTTCTATCAATGCTTCGGGGGCTTGACGCTTGCCTAGGCTGGCAGGACTGGTTTCCCGTTATCTGCCCGGATCGGACGATCGCGTCAAACCGCAGGTGATCACACCGAAAGATATGGACCCGCGAATTGTTGTTTGGAAGGGCGCAGCGCTATTTTCGAAGCTTGAGAGTGCTTCGGATCTATGGATCAATAATACAGAATGGGTATGTATAGTGTCTCCCAGATGCCCGAATCAGACAAGGGTGGCTGACCAGAAGCTACCCTAGGAGTATCTCGGTACCAGAGCGTTTAAGGAAAGGACGCTGTTCATATGAATTGCCATGCTCCGCATTTCTTTGTTGTGTTTCTTATTCGGAAATAGAAGCCACCGTGTAGGTTGCTCGGGTATCAGAGGCGGTGAAGGCGGGATCAGTGGAATGACATAAGGACAGCGGAGCGCTCGCTGGTTCGCTGCGCACGGGTTGCCATAGGCGCCACCGGCCCTTCGTGTGCACCGGGCGGCGAATTCGACAAGTCGGAGCCGAGGGGGGGCGATGCGGGCGGCAGAAGGACAGAAGCTGCGGAGTGGCTGCCCAGGACAGAGGGACGATCCCACAGATTGCGGTTGATGCGGCACAAGCGGCCGTGCGCCGCTGACGCGGTGTGGGATTGGGCGGATGTTCCGGGGGTTGGGTAAGCGCCTGCTTCTGTGAAAATGGGATATGACGTACGGCTACCCTGAAACCCCGTGAAGCCGCCCGTTCCCCCACGCAGCGCAAAAGGAGGTGAAAATTTTCTACTCCTTGGGCAGGGGTTGCCCACGACCGCGGATACCGCCGGTAGGGGTCCTCTGCCGTTGGAGGCTGACTGTCAACGTCTAATCTCATCAAGCACCAACCCTGGTTTCTCGTTGCGATTGTGACCAGACAAGGTTTCGGACAAAATTTTCACCTCGGGCACCGGAGGTGGTGCTGTTTGTGTAATTCGTTCTTTGCAACACAACATTTTTATTGCTCCTCGGAGAAACGGTACAAGCATACGTGTGCAGTCTCACTGTCATGTTCTCTTCCACACGATGCAGAATGTCACCCGAATCATTAACTGTGAAGGTTTTATGAACAATGTATCGTCCATTTCGGCGAACGTAGGGTTGGAATTTTTTTCTCCGTGGTTTTCGAGGATGTGGACGAATGCTGTAAGACAGAGTTTGGAATCAGACCGTCCGTAGGCACAAATTGTTATTGCGGTATGTGACGTGTTTTTGGCGATGAGACAGTCAGGGCGACTGCGCCCTGAAGAAATGTACCTTATGACGTGTATTGTGTTCAAGTAGCCGAGTCAAAAGGGCGCATGAAATGATATGAGACGAGGATACGGTCATTGTTCGATGTCGGGGAGGCGAAGACGGGTGTTTTGATTGAGGGGGTGCTCGGATTTGCGGAAGAAAAGGGAAGCAGAAGGGGATTGTCGGGGTGCGGCATTGCGCTGTGGCCGGTGTGCGGGAGCAGTTGCGGGATGAGGAGGCTGTGTGAGATGTGGGCCGGCGGGGCGGGAGCAGAAAAGAGAGTGACGCGGGTGCAAGGCACCGGTGGTTCTGGGTCCGCCGGTGGCAAAAGGCTGCTCCGCCACTCGGCCCGAGGCTGTGTACGACCCGCGCCGAGGGAAGGCGCTGCAGGGACAGACACGGCGGGTCATGTAACCACAGTTGAGTTCGCACTGGCCGCTATTCGGCTCTCGGCCAACTTGGCGAATCGCAAACCCGACAGTCCGGCCTCTCGCTGGTCCCTTGCACACCCACATCATCGCGCCTCCCATCCCTCCCCCCTTACACCGCTGCTCCCTCCTCCCCCTTCCCTCGACCTCAGTGGCCCGCATTCTCTGCAAGTTTTTTTTTCACAGCATTCCCCCCGCTCCTTACAGCCGACCATGCTGCATATCATTCGCACAACCGGTAATGCATCGTTGCTCAAACCTCCGGACTGGGCTTAGCGCAGGCTGTTCCCTCGAACTAGTCTTAAGGCACCCCACCAGAACCTCCTCGCTTTCTCTTCGCCCCGCCCCCATCCACTAAACCCAGTCTTCCCTTCGCGCTCGCGCACACGCTCCTCCCGCCTTCTGTCCCATGGCGCTCATCTGCGAGCAATCTCCCTTAATACTCTCCCCCGACGACACATCCGCATCACAGCTCGAGCTCTGTCTCTCCCCCGATCCCTTTGACCCCTCTGTCTTTGCTCTGCTCATGGCCTGGCCCTCTGCTGGACAACAGCTGCAGCAACAACAACAACAACAACATCACTCCGCGCCGAGCACCGCAGGGGGCAGCACCGGATCGTCTCGCGGAGGCAACAACGCGGGAACCCCCCTGTCCGCGTACACCACGGGCGGGTCGAGCGGGGGCACGCCTCCCTCGCGCCTTACCCCGGGCTCGTCCAACGACTCGTCCGCCAATCTGTCGTACGCGTCGAGCCAGGCAGGCACGGGGTCGCCCAGCCAGCTTGACAACGCGACGCGTCCTAGCGCTGTGGCGGAGATTCAATTTCTGCACCCTAGTGGACGTGCCGACGACGCTAGTCCATATCAGGCACCCTATGGATATCGCCCCCACCATGCGCAAGCCCAAAACATTGAAGAGGGCTCAAATGCTGGGCTGTACCATCCCCATCCCTCCTCCAACGCGTTCCCCTCCCCCTCCCATCCTTCCACCACCACACCACCCACCCTGAGGAGCGCAGTCGCCGCCCACTCGCCTCAGGCGCCCTACTTCTCCTCATCCCCGGGCACGTTGTATCCCGTTAGTCCGCCCCAGCTGCTCTCTCCCTCCTGGGGCCGACTCTCATTGTGTGACTTCCAGCAATCGTTCGAGCCTGGCCCAACCGGCTCCTACGACCCTGCGGCCTATGGATCGCTCGGAGACGGCAGCGATCCCTCAGCCTACTCGACCCCCAGCGGACAGATGACAACAGCCATGCCGTACCCCTTCCCCCACGGTGGCACGGGCACCCCCTCGGGCGACTCGGTCGACGACCCCTCGCCTTCGCCCCAGTCCTCGGGCTCGGACTCCCCCTCCCTCACCGCCCACTCCGGCTCCTCGTCCGGACTCAGCAGGCGCCGCTCGGGCTCCCGCCAGGGCTACAACGACGCCAGCCTCGCATTTTTGCCTCCCATGGCCCAGATCAGGAAGCGTCCCAGGCGCAAGGCTGAGGAGATCGAGCGCATCTACGAGTGTGGCTTCGAAGGATGCAACAAGAGGTACGTCCCTGACCCCTTTAGACCTTTACGTAATCTAACGAGCGCATCTAGCTATGGCACTCTCAATCACCTCAACGCCCATGTGAGGAACGCCAGCCATGGCGAGAAACGTCGCCCTGAGGGTGAGTAACTTCGGCCCTACTTGCCCATATGTCCCATCTGATGGCCCTCACAGAGTTCAGGGACATCCGCAACGCCTGGAAGCGCAAGAAGCTCGAGCTGGCTCAGGCTGAGCAGGCCGCTCAGCTCGCCGACGAGCAGCGTATGCGTGCCTCTGGGTCTGGCATGCGTCCCGCCCACCCCGTCCGCCACCCCACTGGCGACGAGTACCCCCCTCCGGGCTTCCTCGCCCACCGCCAGCAACATGCCCCTGGCCTCGGGCTGCCAACCATGCCCCAGGCCCTGGGCCCCTCTCGCGTGCACGGCCCCGGCATGGGCCCTCAGGGCTACAGCTTCCCGCCATCGATGCCGTCTGCTGGGCTGTCCCCTTATTCGACGCGCGGGCCCGCTGCGCCGTGGACCCCCACCGACAGGCCGCCGATGGTGTCCCCGAATCACCCGTACATGGAGTCGCAGGACCCGAACCAGTATTTTGGCCAGCCTATCCGCGTGCCCCAGCCGCCCACCGGATTCAATCCCGCGGCGGCCCCACGCGGCCCCCAGAGCATGCCAGAGTATCAGCAGCGCCAGGGCTCTAGCGGTGGATACCCGCCTCACCCTCGTGATCCTTCCCGCCAGTGAATACTGATCAAACCGAAATCCCAAGAATCTCCCCGCTGTGTCAACAAAGTCTCACGAATCCACACCACGAAATCGCCTGGGTTTCCCTCAAGTTCCACAAGTTCCGAAAGAATAGCTTACCTGTCTCTCTAAATGGACTGTCCTGTTTTACTATACGCGTCGTTCTCATTCGCGCCCTAGAGGCGTGTCGCTGCTATGTACACGTAGAACGCGCGCTCCCCCACCCTGTGTATTACTTTGAAGTTTGCCTGACTTGCCAAGATCCTGATCTATTGTCGTAGGCTTCGCATGCCTCACATTAGGTGTCAAATTGTAGTCGCTAAAGCGCTATTTAACTATTTATCAATAACGTTGGCCCACAGAAGTCAATCCATTCAGGGACCCAAGCCCCAGCCTGAATGCAGCCCACGTTCCAGGCAGGAGAAAATTTTCCAGTTTGTTCCCCAATGGCCAACCCATGGCCTTAAAGGGTCTAGCGTGAAACGCTAACCTGACCACTGGCTTTCGGGACCAATCCCTCCAGGAAGGGGACTACATGCGATTGGTGCGCTTTACACTGATAGAGACTAGACAATGCTGCCGTGCTGAACCAGAAGCACCTCTAAGGTGGACCACTTTGGCTCCCACTACGTTGTCGATTGTATTATTTCTCCTGATTCCCTCATGCTCGCAAGTGGCTAGCGTTCCTGGATTGCCGGCTTCTCGCCTCGCTGTTTCTACGGGCCGACTCAGGCACCGGTGGAGCCGTGGAAAGACGAGACGTTTTTTCACTACCAATCGCCCGTGGAATGCAGCCATGACTGGGAACAATGTCGAAGAGACTGCCCGAAATGACACTTCGCCCACCGGCCTGTATGATGGAGTCCGTAGCAGAGACGTACTAATGACGTGGATTAGGTTGGATCTGCCTGAAATGAGAACATGCGTCTTATGACCCATCTGTCAGCTCCATATGCGGTATGTGCGCGTGTCGAGCTATCACGCGTCCTTTTGTGGGCAGCGCTGGTCTCGGCGCAACTCGCGGCCGCGGCGGAAGATGCCCGCCGAGTCGGATATGTTCGTTCGGCGATTGCGTGGGCGCCGAGTCCATTGAGTATTGAAGACAACTGTGGGCTCTATCGTACTTCTTTTGTGTGATCGGCACTAGTAGCATTCTCGTACCACACAGAATAGCAAACAGTCATGCGGCAGCGCTTCCGTCCATCTTGTACGCTTTCCTTGTCGTTCTTTGGTTGCTAGGAAGGGCCTACCCGGAACATCCGTGGAACTTTCCGAGGCTACTGGCGTATTCCGATCTTTCCGGATGAGGTTGTCCGCGGTCCGTGGCCACGATCGGGCGAGGCGCTACCGCATCTGGGGTGCCGTGTGATGGGCTTGATGTTGGGGCCGGCAGACTGTAGTCTGGTCAGATCGGGGTTTCGTCTGTCTTGGTCAGTATGACCTGCGAAGGAGACTTACATAAGTCAGAGCCAACATTGGAGGGTGGGTGGCTGAGAGTCTGGGAAAGGATATTATAACTTCCGGCGCTAGGCGGAGAGGCTAAGCCAATCTTACCAAAGCCCCGATAACAACAATAGCGTTCTGGATGGGGCTCATCCAGGGATTCGCCTTAGGAACGCGCTGGACCCACAGAAGAGGGCCTTATCGTCTGCTTGGATCAGTGGTTGCGAGAACAGAACCGAGCGAACGTTTGCTTGCTATTCTGCTGCACATGGGAGATCCCAGGGAGCTGGAAGGCGGAGCAGCACCAAGTTGGAAAGTATTGAACTCGGAAGAGATGTTCAGATTTCACCGGTCAACAGCCCACAAACGAAGGATGCAAACGGATAAGAGCTGCCACTTATGGGTAAGCGAGTGGGCCGGCCGGCCGATCAACAACAATCGGGTTGCCAAGGTGCCATGTGTCCAGATCAATTCAAGCCCATTGTCCCGCCAGCAGACCTCCCAAAGCCAGAGTCGAAGGGTAGGTCCCTTACATTGAATGGATGAAGCCCAAGCCCATCTCTGAAGCTATTAGTAGCTACAAACCCATGCATTGGGGTAGAATTGCCAAGCTCGTGCCCCTACGAAACGTCAACAAGTCCCACGGTCTCCCCGGAAAACTCTGCTTTCTCTGTGAGCATAAGACCTTCTCGGAGGTCGCAAAGAGCGAATGTGGTTACGGTTGTTCGGGTTTGCGTTATGTCAGCCACATTCCTTCCCAGAACCGTCAAAGCCGACATGGTATCAATGAATGGTCTCTTACATGAGACCGAAAGAGAAAATAGCGACCAGGTTTACTCCAGGCTGTGCAGAGACTCTGCGCAGCTGTCAGACAGTTTGGACGTAATGTACAAACACCTCATGAGGGTCGGTGGGGCTGCCGAGCCACCCTATCATAATCCCGTCAAGTCCGGGCAGCCTGAGTTTGAGTCCCTCTGGCATATCATGAGAGGAGAACAGTGAGTTTGAGAAGACAATGGCTTAAATGCTGGTGGTGAGCTATAGCTACCTATAGGACAGTACAAAGGATCCCTACGGAAGCGGCGCACACTCGCCGGCCTCGCCGCTGTGCCGCGGCGGCATTTGACGTCAGCATGAGCAGGAGGACCCTGCTGATCCGAAGCGCCGCAGTCCTACTGCGCCCTCTGACTCCTCTACCACTGCGCCGTGCCAGCCTATTAGACGATTAACGACCATATCTTCAACCATATATCAACCTCTATCAAGTGAACTAAACGAAGAACTGCTGCAATTTTCTCAGGAGTGTACGATAACGATGTCAACCGCCTCTCTCAGCTCTCTTCCGGTCGAGGTTCTCCTCGACAATCTCCTAGACTTCCTCGCATTAGCCGACCTGGCGCACCTCAGCGCGACAAGTCGCTTCTTCCACGCTCTCTGCAATGACGATATCCTATGGAAGCGAAAGCTTATCGAAGACTTCAATTACCCACGGGTGCTGGATGCGAGGACCAGCGGGTACAAGCTGCTTTACAAGGGGATGAAGCAGCCGAAGGTCTATGCTTGGGGGTCAGCACACGTCCTCCCTCCTGCAGGATCTCATCTCATGTATAGTGCAGATCGGTTGAAAACGGCCGCTTGGGTCTCTCGGCTCAAGAGATCAATCGAAGTGTGGTGCGAGCGTTTGGGGGTGTACCGCAGCCGGTCGAGCTGGAGTTCTTCAGCCAGAAGGGCATCCAGATTGTGCAGCTCACTGCGGGTGGTTGGTCATTCAATGCTCTGGACTCTACTGGGACGCTGTGGGTATGGGGACAGCTGAACGCAAGTGGTGAGTACCATCACTTTATGCGATTCTAGCCCGAGACTGAGGGCATATCCAGTGTTCGCGTTCAACGGAGATCCCTTCTCGCATCCAGGTCGACGCGCTGTCGTCCCACATCGTATCAACTTCTCCGACAGTGTCAAATTCCGAAGTGTTGCGTCAGGACGTAGTCAGTTCTCCGCTCTGGATTCCCGCGGCAGTGTATGGACGTTCCGCTCGTGGGGTCGCCCATACCGACTCGTCTCGCCCCATCTCGCGAGGGTGGAGCAGATCGCTTGTGGATGGGACTTCAGCGCAGCACTGACCGCGACAGGCGAGGTGTACATCTGGTGGCCCGGGAACGGCGAGTTTGCTCGGGTAGGCGATGAGCACGAGGCCGCCGAGGCGCGTCCGCGTCAGCCGGGCCGCGAGCGGGAGGGCATCATCGAAGCGACCGGATGGGAGATGAGCGCGGAACCGCTGGAGCTGCCCAGTCTGGGGTCACTGGAGGATCCCAGAGGACAGGCAGCGACTGAGCCTCTGAAGATCGTCCAAATCGCATGCGGGACAGACTTTGTGGTCGCGTTGACGAATGCAAACCAGGTGCTGAAGATTGATGTTGGCGAAGGAGGAGGGGACGATGGATTCCAAATGCTCAGGCAGAGTTTCAGGACAGGGAGGAGATGGGTATATGTGCGTATTTTGCTAAATGGTACATGTATTGCTGCTCACGATTATTTAGTTACCCCTGTTCAGCGAGGCTAAACGCGTCGCGATGCTTCCCGCTTTTCAGTCTGGCAAACCAGTACCGGAAGACATGCGCATCACGCATGTCTCTGCGCAGTTCAACACTTTCGTCGCCTATTCGACCGGATCGTCATCGGTCGTTCTCATGGGCACCAGCGGCCACGGCCCGGACATGTCGCCGAGCGTTGTACCCGCGTTGCAGCACCGGAACGTCATCTCCGTCGTGCTGGGCGACTATCACCGAGCCGCGCTCACCGCACAGGGAGAGCTCCTTACCTGGGGCTCTTTCTCTTCTGGCGCCCTTGGGCTTGGAGACCCCTACAAGCTCGAGCCGGGTACGCCAGGCGGATTCCGGACCATCGGCGAGCGGGATCGGGGCCAGCGGACGCGCCAAACACCTCCCGAGGTGGAAGAACCCACTCCGGTCAACTTCCACTTTGGGCAGGAGAATGCCAGCCCTACCTTCTGCTTTAGTGCCGCTGCTGCGGGGTGGCATGTTGGTGCCCTGGTGCTGGATCTGGAGGAGAAGCGAGAGCCTCCCCGGGTCACTGTCGCTTCCTCGTCAGCCGTCGAGGGTGCAGAGCCGCCCCTCGAGCACGATCCGGAAGATCCGACAATGCCGGGCAGCTTCACCCGTAACGGCTCTGCAGCTGGAACGCGCGTGCGGGGCGTCCCGCCCTTTACCGGCGCGAGGATTGGCCAGCATACAGCCGATGGGAGGTTCGAGCCCCAGGAGCCGGACTTGACCCGTGCGATGGGCTTGTATGGGATTCGACTGGGATATCCGGCGAGAGGCGTTTTGAGAGGTGCACATCCGAGGGGGGACTGAGCACGGATGAGGACAAATGAATACGGTGGATTACATATCATGGTGTAGTTGTACCATTGTTATTGTATTGTAGACAACATGCGGTGAAGTATACGACCCAAGCATTTCATAGTGCGCGAATGGCCGCCCGTGCGTCACCAAACAGACTGGCCGCTCAGGGCCTGCCGGCCTGTACGGCAAGCCTGAAGTCCCAGCTTCATTCCATCCGACGGATGCAGTGGTTTGCCTCCGCAGGTACTCCAGTAAGTCATATTCAATCTCCGGCCCTTACGGAGCCACTAAAGGCTCGTTAAAGCCGACGCGCATCCCGCCACCCATGAGCGCCTCTATCATCATGATACTCCCACCTCGTCTATCCCAATGTTATCCTGCCCGACTACGATGAGATCCCATCAAGCACACCACCCACTTCTACATGCACCTTGCATTTACTCCCTCCGCGTATGAGACGTATACTCTCCAGCGCACAGCGTCGCCTAGAAGCGCTCAAACGAGCCAGTTCTAAACCACCTCCTTCTGAACCATGGGTTGGCGACATTGGCAATGCATGGCTTCCTCCACCTCCCCCCCCTCCTCCTCCCCCTCCCCCTCCCCCATGGCCTCCTCCTCTCACTATAGACCTGCTCTACGGCGCCCAAGCACGCATCGACCAGACCGATGTCTCGTTGGATCAACAGCAGCAGGCAGCATTAGATGTCGTCTTATCCGGCCAAAACGTCTTCATCACAGGACCGGCTGGTGCGCCCTCTATGTGCTATACCCACTCCTCGCACTTTACTCAACATGCTATAGGGACTGGAAAGAGCTTGCTTATCAAACAGATTCTCCATCATCTCGCTCCACGAATTGCCGATAACGACCATGCTGTTGCACTTACGGCCTCGACCGGTGTTGCCGCCAAGAATATCGGCGGGTTTACTCTCCACTCTTACGCCGGTATTGGCCTTGGTATCCAAGATGCCCGGGCTATGTCTCGTCAAATCAAGCAAAACCGTTGGATGGAGAAAAGATGGCTGGAAACCGAGGTCCTCATTATTGATGAAAGTGAGTAACTGGTACCACCGTTTCCATCCCCTCCACTAATGCGCCATTTTAGTATCAATGATCTCAGGTGACCTCTTAGACCGCGTCTCTCAAGCAGTTGGTATTGTGCGAGACAGGCCCCAAGAGCCTTTTGGGGGTGTGCAGGTAAGCGTCTCCCGCTCTTCGCCTCCATTTCTAATCTCCCGTTGCCAGCTCGTTTTCATAGGCGACTTCTTTCAAATTCCCCCAGTGAAGAAGAAAGGTTATCCGCTGCCGAGGCTTGCATTTCAAAGCGAAGCCTGGTCCAAGGGTATCCGCAAGAGTATCATCCTAACTGAAATTCATCGACAAGTTGATCCAGGTATAAGCTGTCTACTTGCGGCTACTGTACTGTCGCTAACCCAGAGAATAGAGTTTCAGCAACTCCTCAATGAATTACGAGTCGGCCACGTTTCTCAGCACACTGCGCACCTGCTACGATTGCTTAGTCGCCCTATTGATTATCCAGACGGACTCGAGGCAACTGAGCTGTGTGTTCACATTCGCTTTTGGTCCAGTCACCCTCCTCATCTTCTTTTAGGTATTCCCACAATCTCGAAGCCGACGCCGCTAACAAGACCCGACTCGACTTCTTGAACGGGCCCCAGTTTCAGTTCGACGCTGTCGACGAATGTGATGGTCCCACTGCCGTCCTCGACTCGATCTCTGCTCCTCTCACGTTGCGTATTAAGGCCGGCGCTCAGGTCATCCTCATCCGTAACCGTTACGATGGCACTGCACTTGTTAACGGCAGCATGGGCTTTGTTCTCGGATTCTTAACCAAGGCCGAATGGGACTCCATGGACAGGGTGTGGTCTGACCATCCCCTTTGTACCGTTACTCGACCACCTCGAGCTTACCTCCCCTCTGGCCACCCCGAGCAACTTCTTCCCGTGGTCCAGTTCAGCGACGCCCACCATGGCATCCAGCAGCTCCTGTTGGAGCCGGAACTGTTCACGTCAACCACACATCTTAATTGTGTTGCTAAGCGGTACCAGGTAATCCAGCAACACCCTCCTCGTGGCTTGCCAGTCAAACTCTCACCCTTGTTCTAGCTCCCAATCATCCTCGCCTGGGCCATTACTACACACAGGGCGCAAGGCCAAACTCTCTTGCGAGTGAAGGTCGACCTGCGCAAAGTGTTCGAGTATGGTGCGTGCGTCACCTTTGCTTCCATCTCTCTCATTCACACCCCTTCTAGGGCAAGCCTACGTGGCACTTTCCCGAGCAGCTACCGTTGAATGTCTGCAAGTTGTCGGGTATCACGACCATTGCTTTGTGAGAGCATCTACCGCCCTGTTCGACCTCCTCTCATCCCACGTAGATCCAACCGCACCCCGCTGTGAAGCCATGGTATGCCCTCTTGGAAACCTTGTCTTAGTCCCATCCTCCTTTCTGCTGTCCGGAAATACTGCACATACCATAGCATTGTTAAGTAAGCTACATATTCATCAACCCTTTGCGTTGTACACACGTCAAATCCTCCATGCCGTCCGTCCCTTACTGCATCATTAAGCTACAACTTGTGCCATTATTATAACATCCCAGAATCATGGTCCATCCGTCCGCCTCTTCTCACGATTCATCCTCATCATACTGCCGTCCCATGTTACTCATCAGTCGTGAAAGATTGGCATAAACTATAGGCAGGACGTCAGTAACCGGCATCGGTCTACGATCGGAACACGCACGTTACTTCCCTTTGGAGTCGGACTGAACATTGGAGCATCCTGCTGCTGGATATCCATACCCGAGCTAGTCATGCGGATATCGACTAGCTCATCGACCATAGGCATGTCATGCGGGCTAGGTCCATCAGTGGGTTCATACGATTTGATGCTCGTGACCCCAGCTCCGCCCTCAGGCTCTACAGGAGGAGTAGCCAACGCGACCGTGACGTCTCGCACCTCTCTTGGCGTGGAGCTAAAGCGTGGTGCATCACCCTCAGCCATCGCAACTTCGTAGAAGGCATCCTTCTCGAAATGGGGATGCAAAACCTCGTAGGGCGTTAGGCAAAGTATAGTCGCCAGACAACATTGACTCACCAGCACGGATTCTACTTCATCCTCCTCTTCTGGAACAGCGGGTACAGCCCCAACCTCCTCTGCTTCCACGCTCTTCTGCTGTCTCGCATCGGTGGCTGCTTCTTCCTCGTCACCGACATCGTGCGAACCACCAACCTCGCTTCTCCAACTCCTAACACGTGCGATTCGGTCCGGGGACTGCGCAGCGGGTGCATCACTGACAACGTCCACCCCGCCCACATTTGTGTGAACATCCAGATGCTTCTCGGATTGTTTCATGACCTTGCGCGGACGAGCGGTCGCTTCGGTCTCTAGGTTGGTGATAGGCTCCAAGGCCTTCCTCGCTTTTCCTGGCAGAGGTGCCGGCGCCTCAGAAGTGGCCATCATGGCATAGCATTCGATTCCCGTCTCCACATCCGTTGCGTTTTCCGATACGATCTTGAGCAGGATCGGCTTCGAAGTCTTTGACCACTGAGCTTCGAGTCCACAGTTCAACCCCACAGCTAATCGAACAAACACCTATGGAATTATCAGTGGGGTAGTCACATGCATGAGGCTACTACGCCCTACCGAGAACGCCCTCACGTGGAACATCAGACTCATCCCTTCTTCACTTGACTCATACTTCACGTAGTCCACTGCTTCTGTGGTCATGATTTTGTAGACTCCCGCTGGTACGCACTTTAGTAACAGTGGGGTATCCATGAACTGGTACTCACGGGCAACCGCCTCGAAGATAACTGAATCGATCTCAAACCGTAGCACGACACTACCCTCTGCAGAGCCCGCAATGCTTTTCAGGAACCCCAGCACAGACTTGCATTGCCCGATCGACATCACCAGCTTGTGGGGCAATCCAGTTCTGTCTTCTGTGGGCGGTTGCAGCACCGCCTCAACTTCCTCCAACAGGATACGATGCTGCTTTGTCACACCTTCTGTTAAATAGCATATATGCGTCAGTTTTGGAACGATTCTGAGTCAGTCTCATTCACACGCACCGATGTCAGTGTAGAATGTCAACAACGTCCGGGCCTCTACACTCACTTGACTCTCTTGCGAGTCGATGAGCTCCTCGGGTCCATCACCATAGACTTCCTGTGCATAGCCTGGATCGATGATCTTCCACGATAAGCCGGTAACTCGCTCGCTTTGTCCTCCTCTTCTCAAGTACGACAGCAACAGCTTGATCTTGAAAGAAGCCTTCATGAACTCCTTAGGACCATTATAGTATGGTGGCAGTTCGTCGTTCTTATACAGCGCATATGCAGAGAAGAAATCCGGTCGAAGCGTAACTTCACAATAAGCCGAGTGGTGCATCCTGGTCGCCAGAATAAGCTGCGTTAACGCATTAGCTTCGCACACCACCATCGCCGAAAGCACATCCACGTACTCCATCTGGTGTGGGTCGCACTACCGCATCTTCTCCTATGCTTGACATACTGCTTAGTACCAATATGAGATCTGTAGCTTCGTCAGCTCCGACGTGGGTGGTATGCGGGGCATCCAACCCACCCCCTATGTCATCTCTATTTGCTCCTTTACGCTCTGCATGACCTTCAATCGTAGCTTGGTCAGTTTCCCCGTGGCTTGTATGCGCGGTATCCAACGCACCCGCTTTGCCGTCTTTCTTTAGTCCATTACGCGCTACACGACCGAAAAGAGTCGCCTCCATGTTGCACTTCGAAGCGTGTATTATGCAGATAGTATTTCGAGGTAGAGACGATCTCTCGCCTGGCACAGTTGAGAGCCTGTCGTTGCAGTAAGAGGAAGAGTCTCTGGCTCCTCGTCTGCCACTCCTTCGGACCGACGCACGCGCCACGCGCCACCCGCCACCCGCCACTGACCAGGGCCTCATTCTCGGTATGTATTGCAAGACGACTGCCCAATACTGTACCATAGTATGCATCATATACTGTACATCATGTCTAAGTATGCGGCTACCTTCCGTTTCATTTACCACAGCAACCCCATTACAATGACCAGATTGCATTAACCAAGTGCCCGTCTTGCACTCGATCTTCGCCCACGTGCACGTGTCCGAGTCGGTCTTCCCTTAGGAGCTTCATCCGGCTCCCTGTCGGCGGATCCTTCGTGCAGCGACTTCATCTGTACCACCTGCTTTGCTGATTTTGTCAATGCCATTTCTGCATCGAGTTCCAAAATAGCCATCTTCCTCTCCCATATCACCCTGTATGTCGGCGTCTTCAGTTCCTTCCGTGACGCTGTGGCATGCCGCACTACGTAGATGCCGTCTTCATTGTTACAAGGCGTCGGCAGGACCAGTCCGTCATACTTCGTGTTCTTAGGAGGCGGAAGTCTCTTATATACCCAATAGGGGACTGTAGTGTAAGTGCATTGTCAACTTGAGTTCCCTCTCTAGTAGGAGAAAACCGTACCATTGCGCATGTCCGGGGTTCGATAGAAGCACTCTGCCCCACTACGTGTGCACTCCGTGCATTTAGTGATTTCGCTTCTGTCAACGCACAATTCCTTGTCTTTGTGTTCATCCTCCAACTCGCCCGTCTCCACGTCTTTGTACAGCAAGTGCTTCTGCTGACAAGTTTGGCAACGGTAGATACCGTGTCTCCACTGAAGGGCCGTTCTTATCAGCAACTCCTGTCTCCTAGGTTACGATTCACTCACCGATGCCTCCTTCTCTCCCGGCCATGCCATTTCCACTGCTCCGATGCGACGTATATCCTCTGCCGTTATATCCTCGTATGACACCTTCTTGGGGATAATTCGTTGACCGATATTGTAGCCATCGTCCACGGTCCAACTCGGGAGCTTGTCTTCCGACTGCGCTGGCGGCAGGTTAACTATCATTCTCGTAGTAAAGTCTTCGCCTTGATAGTACGGATGGTTTGCCCGTTCAGGATCATCTTCGACCTCCACATCTAAAGATGTATTTGCCTCCATCTCAGCCAGTGGACCTCGTTCTATAGCGCCAGGTCGATTGGACCGCGAACCTCGATCGCCATTCGCTCCAGCCCTCCTCTGGTTCCTTTGCAGAGTGCGGAGTGCAGAAGACCTCGGCTCGTTCTCTTCTTCGCCGAATGTGGGAGACGTCGCGCCGTTCTCTACTTCATGGGTGCTAACCATATCAGATTCTCTCGAAGGAGACCGCCAATTCTGCCCATTCGCATTATTGTCGGCGGTATTGGCCCGTTTCCTTGGTGTATCCTCGTTATTGGCCGAATCACGATCATCCTCATCCCCAGGGTCGACCGAGGGCGACTTGCGTTGCGGCCCATTCGCATTATTGTCGGTGGTCTTGGCCCGTCTCCTTGGTGTATCCTCATTATTGGCCGGATCACCATCATTATCATCCCCAAGGTCAACCGAGGGCGACTTCCTTTTCCGCCCATTCGTATCATCTCTGCCATTCTCTCCGCCGTTATCTTCACGGTTCCTCGACGCAGAACCAGTAAGGGCATCCTGGGTCGGCGGATCCACAGTGCTCCTTGATGATGCCGTTCCATTGGAGTGAGCCACACGACTCAAATATCTTCGCGACAACTCAATTTGATCCGCGTTAGAGAATTGATACGCTTCCGTGAATCGTTGTCGAATATAAGGTGGCACATTCAGAACGTCTGGCATAGGGGACATCGCCCTCATCCCAGGTTCGGTGTCCGGGGGCGACGTTCCTTCCTCCTTCGTTACCGCCACCAGCGAATTAAGTAGCATCATCGCGCGTTCGAGAAGCACCCGATCCAAACATTCCAGTGCCTCTTCCTCATACGCGCTGAAGAGAAGCCCCTGCACAGACAGTCAGTTACCTCTTCGGATCTCTTGAAGCTACCACGCACCAACACCTCGCAGGCGTGACTGATGCTGTGTTCCGTGTAGTAAGCATGGGAGGCCATCCGGATTCGTGTCGCCCAGGCGGCTTCTTTCATACGCTCCTTAGGGAGGAGATCGAGGGCATCGTTCCAGGTGAAACGTTTCAACAAGTCTGCCGGAAGAGCGTCCGTGTCGATGAGATTCAGAGGCAATTGAAACTTGTGTTCCGGAAAAGAGACCAGCAAGTTGTCCAACATCTCAAAAGCCAGCTGCATATTCTTCTTCATCACCATGCTCGGTTTCACTTTGGCCATGTAGCAATTAGCAGTATAGTGTATCTATATGCTCAGCGTCAACAACAGAACTGCGAAGCAATTTGGGGTCGGTCGCACTAACCCAGTCATTCAAGGCGTCGGCTACGAAGATGTCCACTGCCGTCTCATTCAGATCGCTTTCCCACTTGATGTTGACGAGGACCGATGATATGGCTTCATTCGCCAGCTTGCGATCAATCTCTTTTATCACGGCCTCCTCTCTCCCTCGCAGAGACCAGTTCCACCATTCACCGTTCTCTTGAGCGGCTCGAGTCTTTGCCGACAACAGCGACCAGACCTGTGGAGGTCGTCCCAACGCCCATTGAAGGATCGCTCGCCCTAGGATCGCATCGTCCAAGACGGTTTCCGTAATCGGAACGTTGAACAGACACATGACGTTGCGAGCATGCACGGCGTCCTCCATTTGTCGCAAGAGTATTCTCCCAGGTAAGTGGACGTTCGTCATACATTTGAAAAGTCCAACTAGCAGAGTCTGGAATTTGGTCAAAGGCAATACCTTCCAGCCAGTAGTGCGTCCTTACATAGACTTCCCTCATCACTTTCTGATACTTTCTGTGCGATCCTTCATTCGCGTCGTCAAGATTGGGCGCACGTCCATGCAACTTGCACAGTTTCTCGGCAAGCAGTCCGATCCCGAACAGGGCGCGTCTTTCCCACCCGAGATGGGTCTGGCGAATGGGTGCCGCGCCTTCATTGGAGACAACCGTCGACCGAAAATGCAGCTTCAGTTTGCCTTGCTCCCAGACCGTTGGACGCGGTTTGCGTCCGAATCGCACGTTCGAGAAGCATTCGTAAGGTTCATAGTAGTTGTCAGGCAGTTGCTTTGAATAAAGGCCTCGTCCCTCCTCCATCGGCAGCCTCAAGCCTTTCGCCCGAAGGTCGGCACATGCCTTGAGGAACGCTCCCACAGGTAGTCTCAGTGCCTCAGGATGCTTGTGCGACAGACCCATGAAGAAATAGAAGGAGATCCACGGGTTCTAGCCAACGATCTCCATCGAGTCAATGTCCTATATGACTCGTCTAATCACTTACCAGCACCGCGGCCCACTTCAACAGCTCCTTTTCCGTCTGTTCTGCACGGTCCGCCGAGAACTCGGTCGCCAAGCCAAAGCGCGACTTATGGTAGGTTATGCAGGCAGCCACCACTTGTGGCATCTCTACTATGATCTTGGCAAGGATGTCTTTCTTTGGCACACCGCCAGCCATTGATGGTCAACCCAGGTGTTCGGATGCTTGGATGGTCACCCCGGGTATTCGGATGCAAGCATCCGAACAATCCGAACAAGGGACTTGTCAGACGCGGGGGGGGAGGGAATTCGTCGGCACGAGATATTTTGATCCGAAGAAGATGGCGGAGCGGAAGAGAGTGCCACGGAGGCTGAAAATCCCACGCATGGCACAGCTTTTCGGCAGATCGCGCGTCCTCATTGGTGGGTATTGTGCCGCGGGCGGTCACAGTTTCCGCTGGCATGGGCTGGGAGAAAGGGGCATGGGCCGCGCCCTTGTGCCGGGCCTTGCTGCTTGGACCTCAACCATCACCTTGTACTTCACAATCCTCACGATGGCAGTGCCTCCAGACAACCTACTGTCTTACACTTCTATGTTCGCCTCCTTACCTTATGGTCCCACCAGCCATCTGCCCATCTCCAGCCCTCGGGCCTCGACGTCGACGCCGTGCACTCCAACAGGGGAACGTCCGCCGACCCTACGGAAGCAGAAGGACACGGAAAGCTCCATTACTCTCGACACTCCCCGATCCGTCATCACCCTCTGCGAAGTGGACGCGCTATGGATGCAAGAAGAGTCACAAGCGCAGTTGACCGACTTTGCTCTTGCTTTGGCAGTCGACAAATGGCTCATCTTCACCACACCCCAAGGCGTCATCTTAGCTTCTCCACACCAGGCACTCGATGCCGCCGATCATACCGAGGCGTTGCCACTTCGAACCTATTCGTGGTTTCCATACCCAGGCATCACCAACATACAGACCACGATAATCGGAACACCGCAGGCTGTCACCCGGACACCGACTCAGCTCGAGCTCGTGGTTTCTTACTCCATGACAACGACCGAGAAAGCCCATGAGGAATCTCCGTCATCAGCCTCCACCGTTTCTTATCTGCTACGTTTCGATACTGCTGCAACCACAGCGGTGGAAGTGCTTCATACGATAACCAACTCCTCGCATCCCCTGGCCTTCAATGGCGAATGGGTGTGTTTTGCTAGGCGTTTTGGATCCCCCTTCCTGCACGTCCGTCGGCCAGGCGAGTCGCTGTACATAACTTTAGATTCCCCAGGCCCAGTATGTCATCAGTCTTGGGATTTTTGTACATTCCACTGACGCCTTTCCTTATCAGAACAGCACCACAGGAGCAATATTTGTTCACGAGCCACGTTCTTTGGTACTCTTCTCTACCAAGAACAACCTTTTACCGGTGTTTCCCATTGGCACCATCGAAAATGTTGCTTCTTCCAGACACGATGCGGATGATGAAATTATGCACCAAAGTCTGACCGACTTTCATCTCCGCGTCATTCCACATTCCATAAAGGCATACAATAGCCGGTCAACAGGGCCAATCCTTATCATTCGTGTCGATGGCTTTCTCATTCTCTGGTGCCAAGTTCGCAGCCGAGCGGCCGGGTCTATCCAACTGGCACTTCCCACAGCATGGGCCAAAGTACCCATCGAACAAGATTTCTATGTCGCCGACTGTGGATTCTTACCAGGTGCAAGAATTATGACGTACCTCATGCATCACAAGACAGGTATCCTTCCTAGCAGGTTGCGGATGGCAAGACTTCCCAAATATCCCGAGGTAGTCGGAGGCGATCCTGTCGTGTGTCAACGGACATGGACTGTCTGCACCACTAGGGCTGGCCGGTCCAACGAACTCGCACTCTGTGACAGTCTCGTCGTCACCCCCGATCCCGTGCCCGGTTTTTGTCGCATAGTTATCGGCTTGCGCAATTCCGCTCTCTGGTGCCTGGTGAGGTGCAGAGCCTTGGACAATCGAAGCCGTGCGCCTCGACTGGAACTGCCTCCCTCGGCCTTGGAGAAGCGCATTCTCAGCTACCATTCCCTTGAGGATGCTATCGTAAGTTCCATGTACATTATTGTTTCAGCACTCTGAC
>KV424168.1:0-13345 GCA_001632435.1 Calocera cornea HHB12733
CAGTTCCAGCTTATGTAAGCTAGGGACGCGACGCAGAGCGAAAATTGTGCAGCCTGCCTAATCCCAATCTTCATTCGTGCCTCATACCTCTAACACAGGATAGGTAGCTATTTAAACTAATGCCAGGGCGCACGGACCTCTCGCACGGGCCAGGTCCCTTATCAGATGGCGCTCCTTTTCTCCACTATATCTCCCGGTAACTATGGGAACACATAGTATGCGGAGTTCAGTAATACTTGAGAACCACATGTGAGGGAGGCGCCTGGAAGCCAGTGTAGAGGAAACTTGCTGGAAAATGCAGGGAGAACGGAAGGAGGCATGCAAGGCCTGTGCTGGACAAAGGCTGCTGAAAAATGGGGGATGGATGCAGGATAACTGCCAAAAAAGAAGGGTATCTGGATGCGGTTTGGCTGGTAGATGCAGGATGGCTGAATTTTTGTTATACAAATGGATTTTTGTCCCATATCTCACGTCATAGGCATCCGCCCCTGATATCAAGGGACCATCGGTGCGAGATGGATCGGATTAGTTCCCAGTGACAACTCGGCGCTTGGTCTGAGAATCTTGAGGATTGCTCGTGTCGTTACGAGGTAGATAAACAGTATCTAAGCGATGTGCCTGCGTAAGTAACAGCTGGAGATGGCGCAACGCCTCGATCAACGCCCTGACAAAACGCGTCTGTGTTGACGCGTTCGGGACCCTGCATGGCCACTGTAGGACCCCACAGTGACGCTGATGCGGCTAGTACCGAGCTGCTCGCCGTCCCGTGCAGCAGCACTGGAGCTTCTGTCGTCATGTCAGCATGTATCATATCGGCCACCAAACAATACTACCTCCCTATCTCCCTCCCTACTTTCCTTGAATAACAACTCTGTCAATTGCTCCGAACTACCTCGTGACGAATTGGACTCACATCTCTAGCTAAATTGACGCCCCGGACCCTCAGAAGACCGCAGACGATGGGGCTTCCGTGCGCCTCGCTCCATGCTAGCTCCACACAAGTGTGGAGTACCCGGGTCGCTTTATCTGAAAGAGGGACGCTGTGCCTGGAAGCGGTGCCTCTGCCGTTTCAGGGCAGAGATTCGTCGTCCGGCCCTCCGCTCAGTGTAACGTAACGCGTCCGAGGACCGTCGAACCCCGCCTTTCACTCACCCTCGTCCACCCCTCGGCGCGAAGGATCATTGCTAAGAGGGCCGACTCTAGCATACCTGAAGTATGGTGCGCAATGGAGAAGCCCGCAAGAACCAGGAGCGGTCAGCTTCGAGGTACAGTTGTACTGGTATGTGCTACTCGCCGTCTGCTGCGAGTCCGTTGCTCACGGGGAATAGGCGCCCTTGTGCAAGGCCTGACTAGAAGAAGTTTGTTCAAGTCCAAGGCACAGTACTCCATCAAAGTGACGATTGGTGGAAAGGATGTATGGGAGAGTGAAGTGTGTATGTCGAAGAGGAGCACGGTCGACTGGCGCGTCGACGCCGATAAGCCCGCGTTGTGCGTACAAGCAACCCCTCCCTTCATGATCGTTACTCATGAGAATGCAGCGAATGTACGTCGAGCTCAAATATACAAGTGACGCTGTACAAGAATCACAGTTCGAAACCAGTGGAGGTGCTGGATAACACGTCTCTGTCTCTTCCCAGCTGGCTTGAAAGAGAGGATGGTGCGCAAATCCGTCGCTCTTCCAATAGCTCATACTAAACCCCAACAGCCCCCATACCCAAGCCCATACCGGGAGGGCAAGCCACTGAACCCATTTATGTTCAACTCTTCTTCACCCGCAGCGACGAGACCGTCGCGAATGTAGGAGGGGGTGGTCAGCTGCACCAAACGATGGAAGCCACCAATGCATACGCCGCGGATGCATTGAATACTGACCGAATCGACACGATCACAAGCACGGTTGATAACATCAACGGGCTCGCAAAGTCGACGGGCGATATTGCCAGTGCTGTCACGCCCTTGCTCAAGAATCTTGCCTGGTTCATGGACGCGATGGACGTGGTAACGGAGGTGCGAATACGGCACCGTCTTAATAAGGTTTCTTTCGTCTTACCTCTCTCTCAGGTTCATCCTGCTGCCAAAGCAGCCTGGTCTGTGATCTCTGAGGTCTACAAGGTGAGGATCTGACGCTTTGGACTCGGAGCACCGACTGACGGCCCCTCAGTTGATCAAGAAACAGCAAGAGTTGGACGGCAAGATCCAGGACTTACTACTGAAGATGAATGACACCTACGACTTGGTGTGTGATGCTCAAGAGCTGAGAACAGTCCGAGACGATCCTGGCACCTTCCAAGGACGCGAGCGAGCGTTAACGCGACTTTGCGAGCAGACGGAGGAATGTGGACGATTCATTATGAAGTATGCTCAAGAGCCAAGGTTCTGTAGGTATTGCTTACCTCGTCAATTGACTCAATCTGACGTCGTAACAGTTCGGCGACTCGCCAAGAACATCACGGCTGACGTTGACAAGCAGCTCACGCGGTATAGCAACCGCCTGGACGCGCTCCAGCTGGCTTTTCGAGCCGGAACACTGCTGCACACCGAAATCGTGACAGATCAAACTCTAGAAGAGCTCAAAGCCCACGGTACGTGAATGGGTCTATCTTGCCGTAGATCTATCTCATCGGCATCTAGTGATTGATACTGATGTGCGGAAGATACCATCTGTTGACGGGGCCGGATATGAACCTCGGAAACAATGCCTCGAACACACTCGTCAAGCCTTGCTCGACGACATAGCAATTTGGGCGAGCGATGACTCGGAAAACACGGAGCGAGCCTATATCCTCATGGGGCCGGTTGGCACAGGCAAATCCACGATTGCTCACACAGTCGCTGGCCTCTTCCGCGACATGGATAGGCTAGGAGCATCATTCTGCTTCGATTCAAAAAGCGCAGAAAAGCGAACGCCAGTCGACCTTTTTCGCAACGTGTCGCGCGCTCTAGCTGGTTATGATACTGCGTTCAAGACTGCCTTGTGGACGGAGCTCGGAGAAGAGAGACTGTATACAACCCGAGATATCAAGGAGCAATTCGATATGTTCATCTTTCGGCCGGCAAAGAAGCTCTTGCTGAATGATTCGATTTTGATTATGGTGGATGGCCTCGACCAAAGCGGGACAGCGCAGGAACGTCAAGAACTAATCTCTATCATCCGAGATTCGTTGAAGGAACTGCCCGCTACTGTTCGAATCCTCGTCACTTGTCGCGCAGAGAGGGACTTCAACCAGGCGTTCCCCGAATCGACGACTGATGTCATCGTACAACAAATGCCCACACTTCAAGACGATCCTTTACTGCGGAGCGATATCTTCCAGTATGTTCAACATCAACTGGCACCGGTTCTTGTCGGCCTGCCTGAGAACACCTGTGCAAGTCTGGCTGACGGCTCGGAAGGCTTGTTTCAATGGGCCGCCGTCGCTTGTCAGTATATCTCGGATAAAACATTCAACGAAGCACCATCCGTACGGTATAATCAGGTCATGAAGCACGCCAATACTGGCCTTTATGGTTTGTACGATGGTATTCTGTCTCAACTTCTCAACCCCAACCCAGATTCTTCGAATAAGAATATCAAAGAGAAAGCTGCAAAAGATCTGCGCGACTTCAAGGCTATCATGGGCTTCGTATTGGCGTCCGTAGAGCCGCTCTCCATCAATGCGATCGCCACTCTTCTGGGAAGCTTGGTCTCAGAGCAACATTTGCAGGTGTATCGTATACTTCCTTTTCTCGGATCTCTTCTCAGCGGAGTAGGCGAAAATACGACTCCCATCAGGCCGCTACACTCCTCCTTCGTCGAATTCCTTCAAGATAACGACGATGAAGCCGTATATTCGATTAATATTGTGGATCACCACGAGCGTTTCACCATGGCGTCCCTATGCCTCCTTTCGAGCGAGTTGCACTTTAATATGGGTCGCCTGAGGACGTCATACCTTCTTAATAGCGACGTTATTTCGAAAATGGAAGTAAACTCCAGAGTACCAGAGGCGCTGTTGTATGCCTGCAAATACTGGGGCTTTCATCTATCGAAATCTGGTCAAGGTTACGAGAAATCCGTCTCCGGATTGGTCCGTGATCTATTTCTCAAAAACTTCTTGTTCTGGCTGGACACGGCAAGCACTGCGGGTGTAGTGTCAAGCGTCATCAATTGTATTGCGGTATCGTTGAACCGAATTCAAGTAAGTCGCGTTCCGCAGTTTGAGACAGACCTGCTACTTACTAGGATTAGGGTCTTGGGGATGACGTATACAATGCAGCCCTTCGTGGCCTTCAGTTCCTGCGTGCGTTTGCCGACCCAATAGCCGACTCGGCTTCCCACATCTATCTGTCGGCAGTGATATGGGCGCCGGCAACATCGACAACCGTCAATATCTATCGACAAACACACATGCGCACGGCTCAAGTATATTCAGGCCAGCTGGCTGCTCTGCCAACGCTGAAGCGTATAATAAGCCAACACGAAGAAGGCATTGCGTCGGTCGCATTCTCGCATGACGGCAGGTGGATCGTATCAGGCTCACTTGACAAGACCATTCGAGTGTGGGACGCTGAATTTGGAACTGCGATGTGCGATCCACTCAGGGGCCACACGTCCCGCGTGAGGTGCGTTGCCTTCTCGCATGATGGCAAGCGAATTGTTTCCTGCTCTGCCGACAACACCATACGTATCTGGGATGGAAAGAATGGGACAGCGATCGGGAAGCCACTGACAGGCCACGACGGCTGGGTCAGGTCGGTTGCTTTCTCTCAGGATGGAAAGCGAATTGTGTCAGGCTCAACGGACAGAACAATTCGAATTTGGAATGCGAGTGAGGGAACCATGGAAGGCAGCCCCTTGACGGGCCATAGCGCTCCCGTCCGATCAGTTGCTTTTTCCCCAGATGGTAGCCACATTGTCTCTGGTTCCGGTGATGGGACGATCCTGTTGTGGGATCTGCGCACCCCCACGAGGCAGGGAAATCCCTTGGAGGGCCATTCCGGCGGCGTTACGTCTGTTTCCTTCTCGCAAGATGGAAAACATATTATATCTGGCTCGGAGGATACCACCGTTCGGATCTGGAATGTACGCACAAGGAAATCCCGAGGAGAACCCCTGACGGGTCACACGGGAGCGATTACATCAGTTTCATTGTCGCAGGATGGAACTCGTATCGTGTCAGGCTCGGGAGATATGACAATTCGAGTGTGGGATGCAAACACCGGCACTTCGATAGGAGAGCCCTTGAGAGGTCATCTGGATTGGGTTATGTCGGTGGCCTTTTCGCAGGACGGCACCCAAATCGTGTCAGGTTCTGAGGATGGCACAATCAGAGTCTGGGACGCCTATGCAGAGACGACTACCGAGGACCCGTCTTCATCCCATGCTGAGGGTGTGCGTTCTGTCGCCTTTTCGCCGGATGGCAAGCGCATTGTCTCGGGGTCACGTGACCGCACAGTTCGAGTCTGGAATGCCAAGACAGGGGCAGCAATTGGCGAACCCTTGGTCGAACATCAGCTCGCAGTTGCCTCCGTCGTCTTTTCACCGAACGGCAAGTTGATCGTGTCGGGTTCTGAAGACAGCACTCTGCGTCTTTGGGATGCGGAGACGCTTGTGGCGATTGGTGAACCATTCAGGAGCCACAGGGACCGGGTCCACTCAGTCGCTTTCTCGCCTAACAACAAACGGATTGCGTCTGCTTCTTTCGACCGCACGATTAGGATTTGGGATGTAGAGACGCGCGAAGCAATTGGCGAGCCATTGAGAGGACATAAGGATTGGGTGCGTTCCGTGGCGTTCTCCCCAATTGGGCGGGGCGCCCGGATCGTTTCAGGCTCGGACGACAGGACTGTTCGCATCTGGGATGTGTTGACTGGGCGAGAGGTCTGTGATCCACTGATCGGACACGACCACTGGGTCCGGTCCGTCGCCTTCTCGCCAGATGGCACGCGGATTGTGTCCGGCTCGGACGACAAGACCATTCGGATCTGGAATGCCGAGGACGGAACAGCGGTGGGCAAGCCACTGTTGGGTCACAAGAGTGTCGTCACCTCAGTCTCCTTCTCCCCGGACGGCAAACGGATTGTGTCCGGCTCGGCCGACGAGACCATTCGAATGTGGGACGCGGGGACTCACGAGCTAATAGGTGCGCCCCTGACTGAACAAGATGGTTGGATCTCCTCGATCGCATTCTCACCCGACGGCCGGTGGATCGTGTCAGGCTCAGATGATAAGACGATTCGGGTCTGGACTGCAGAGATTGATGAACAGTCCGACGCGACAGAGCAAGCAGCCCCGGGCCAATTGCTGTCAAATGGTGCCATTCAAAACGACTCGGTCCCGGTTGAGGAAGACAACGACCTTCGCATCCGAGCCTGGAACAACTGCTGCTTCTCCCTCTCCCCGCGCAAGGCCCATCAGCTGAGACAGCTCTACGATCCTGGCATGGTGCCCATCCGGCTGGATCGCAAGACGGGCTGGATCCTAGGCAACGAGAGGGACCGCATTCTCTGGGTTCCTCCGTACCTCATCGATCGGCTCTCCTTAGGCGCGCTGCAGATGGTCATTCCAGGACCAGCAATACAAGTCGATCTGAGCAGGTTTGTCCATGGAGAGGAGTGGACGAAATGCTGGATCGGCCCTCCTTAAGGTGCGACTCTGGTCCATCTAGCTTCAGTCTCGCGTCTCTGAACGTAGAGATAGCAGATCGCGCTTCTCTGCAAAGGGAGCGAGGTACAAAGGCTCCTCAGCATGCTATCGATCATATCAAGGACAATATTCGTAGATGATGATTAGGTGCAGTAGTAGCAATGTTGTAGATCGGCGACGATGGGATGGGTAGCAGGTACTGTACAGTTTTGTCCACATCACTTTCTGACGGAGGCATGTCCCTGACGGAGGCATGTTGCGCTATCAGGGCTCAGCATATCGCCACTCTAGTTCCTTCACAACTCAGGTTAGGGCGTACCCCCATCTCACACGGAGCATGCATGGCTTGTGCACAGTGTACAAATGAAAAGGACGACGCCTTTCCGTCTACGTTCATCCTGTTTGAAATTTCCTTGTCAGAGATGCTTCATAATCGACAGAAACGGCATGCTGAAGCGTTTGCGCCTCGGCTTCGTATACCACTTATGCGTCATCCTTGTTGTCTAGAGGTGGATCGACTTGGTGAATCTAGACGCAGTCACACTTTCGTTGGCATACAGTGCAAAGAGACGATGGCAGGCGTGTCAAGCTGAAGGTGCGCCAGACCCCTTCAGGTCCAGGATACATCCACTCACGTTAGACGCAGGATTCACCATACCTGCCCCCTCGTCGTTCGCGTGCCTCTCCTGCTGGTCTCACTCGCGATGGCAGAGATAGCGATCGTCCTCCTGTCACGCATGTGCGGCATTGAGGAAGAACGGCCAGGCGGCTCCTCGCGATGTGACACTTCGCTCCTCCAATGACACTTCCAGCCGGGTCAGCAACTGGGAGTTGGATGGGGATGCGGCATGCTCCAGCTGCCGCACTCAAACGGCTCTTGTCCCGCCGGCTGCTCCGCTCGTCTGCCTGCCTGCAACAGGGGGATGGCGCTTGTAGAGGGGATGGAAGTGGATCACGAGCTGCCTTTGGCATCTGAAAGCTCAGGACAACGGCGTTGGGCGAGAGACGGCAACTCTGATGACCCGTGCTGGCCCGAGTCCATGCCCGCCAGGCCCCCAGATGGACCAGCTGATGGAGTGATATTAGGCAATCGGCGAGTGCTTCTGGAAGGAGGGGAGTAGGACATGAGATGTATGTGCGTGCAGGGATTACTGGTCGCCGGCTGGCATGGGGACTGCGAGGTGCGCATCTCATTCCAGGCAGAGCTAGTGGTGCTGACTGCTTGCTGTCAGGGCTGCTGCAGGTCGACCGCTGGTTCGACGGAGAAGTGTTTCCTTCGAGAGCGTAAGCGTTGCAGGCGGCTAGTTCAGGTCCGCATGTCCCGCTCTAGCATATGCACATCTAATCTCACGCATATCTAGCAGCAACCGGGAACTAGCGCCAATACTACACTGTCTATGTGCAATGTGCCGATTCCTGCAAAGGGGGGATGTTGCAAGAATGGGCAAACGGTGACACCACGCATTCCAGCTCGGCGTGTGTCCAACTGCTCTGGCTGCGAACAATGTCGTGACGATTGTGATAGATCATCCAAGAATGGTTTGGACTTGGGTGGCGGAGTAGGAGTGGATGGGTCAGGGCTGGTATGGGTTGATGGGCAAGTGAGCTTGGAAGGGCAAGGGGTTGGTGCCATTGTTGTTCGACTACAAGGCCCAATGCAATGCAACAGTTAACGAGCAGTACGCCCCTAAATCAGCGTTTGTGATGACTATCCCCGCATGTCATCTGTAGACGACGACAGTGCACGGGTTCAGGTCTCAACGACTCCCATCACCTGTACACGGTTTTCGATTCTATCCAATGTGTCGTCCGGAGAGCGCCCACCGGTATGTGCGCAAGTTGACGTGGGCAGTAAGCGAGTGCCAAGCAATACTTCGGAACTGGCGATCTTCATGTCGATATCATTGTTTCTCCTTCCCGGAATCCTTCAAGCTATCCCATGCTGATATCAGTCCAATGTTCGTGCATGCGGCAATAAACATCGCAATGCGCACCTCCCAGTCCTCCAACCGCCAGCCAACTTGGTCCGTCTCAACCTCCCTCCGCCCCTCATGCATGAACTCGAGTATCCCAAGGCACCTCATCTTGAATCCAGCATCACGCAGGTTGTTAAAAAACCATTGTCATTCTCGCGCACCGCTTGCACGAGGTTCGTGCACCTACGGACCAGGCAGCGAAACTGGTCCACATTGCTCCGTTCGAGGTGATGTTCACGTCTGTCTCTCGCACTAGACAAAACGACCACACGCCCCGTTCTTGTACATGGAGCGGGCGCTACTGCAGCCGGTGCATCTGGATGAAATGTCGCCATTGTCGTCCTGCAGTGCAGGCAGGGTGAGTGCTATAATCGACGGCAGAAAGCGCCCCGTTCTCTTCGGGCAGGGTGATGCATGGCGGTCGCTAGCCGCCGGATACGCCCTCCTCCTTGCTCGCTTTCGCTGCCAGCTACAATCAAGATCAGCAACCAGCCCAAACAGCCCAAACAGCGGGAAAGTACACGCACCTCCTTCCACCTCTCTTCGTCCCACACCGCGCCCACCCCATCCAACTCCTCGTCATACGGCCACATCCACTGCAGGAACGCGAACCAGAAGCAGTCCACAACAAGGATGATGGCGTATATCGGCCCTGCGAATAGGCCGAGCTGGGACGTCCTGTCCGCGCATCAGCAGCAGATCGGCGAGTATGAGGACAATGCTTACCGCACTAGGCGCTCGTACAGCGAGTACGGCTCGCTGGCGATGACGGACGCGTACACGTCCTGCGTGAGCTGGGCGACGCGTCGCCAGTCGTATAGCTCCTTGACCTGGGCGTGGACAGCGTGTGGGTCGCGCCCTCCCTGCCGAACCACCTCTATTGCGTGCCCGAGAGCCCGGAGAACATCTGCATGCGCGTCAGTGATGGATTCACGAGCGGGTGAGTGTGTGCGCACCGTCCGAGTCCGGGTTGGCGAACTCCACCAGCTCCTTGGGCAGCACCTCCGGTACTCCTCCCACGCGCGTGCTGACGATGAACAGCCCGCAGCTCGCAGCTTCGAGAATGGAGATGCCGAAGGACTCTGTGAGCGAGGCGTTGAGGAAGATGTGCCCGCGTGTGAGCACCTGTACGAGTCTTAGTCGGGTGCGAGATGGGGAGGGAGCGGAGAGGCGGCGCACGGAACGGACATCGCTATGGCGTACACGGCCCAGCAGGATGATGCGGTCTTGCAGCATATGTGTCTCGCGCGTCTGCTCGAGCGACGTGAGGTGCGAGCCATCGCCGCCTGTCTTGGATCAGCTGAGAACAGTAGGCGGGTAGAAGGGGGCGCACCAACGATGAACCGGACATCGGGGTACATCGCGCATACACGCGGTGCGGCTGAGATGAGCAGGTCGATGCCCTTGCGGTATACGAGCCGCGAGACGACGACGATCGTGACTGTAGCGGGTGTCAGCAGGCAGGGCGTGGAAAGACGATGGATGTGTGCACTGGGAAGGGGAGGAGGGGGAACCGACGCGGGCTGGAAGTCGGACGGAACGATGGCGTTGGGGATGACGTGCGCGCGGTGCGGTTCGAGTCGCGCCCGGAGGACCGTGTTCTCTCGTCTACGTCGAAGTCAACATATGTACCATGGATACGAGAGAGCGACCTAGACGCACCCAGTATGCGATACGCATATCACCCGATCCACGCACCGCAGCGCCCCTTCCAGCAGCTTGTTTGTGAGGATGCTCGCAGCGTCGTCAAACCCGAACAGCGAGTGGTCCGTGAATACTGTCCTCACGCCCATCAGATGCGCATGTAAAATCCCTTCCTGTCCCAGACTGGACAGCGCACCGTGCGCATGCACAATCTCGACCTTCTCGCGCTGGACGATCGAGCGAAAGTACGGGAGGAAGGTGAAGAAGTTGGGCAGGGTCACTTGATTGCCGGGCATGGGAAGCAAGGGGACGTAGTACACCTTGAGGTGGGGGAGTAGCCATCGCACGCCTACGCGGTCGCCGTACGCGTGTGTGATGACGATCACGCGGTGGCCGAGAGCAAGGAGGTTGATGGACAGTTCGTAGATGTGGTTCTCGACGCCCCCTGCGGCGGGGTGGAAGAAGTCGCTGACCATTCTAGGGGTGGAGAGAATCAGTACATATTGCTTCATGCTTGGATATCGAGACATACGCAATGCAGACCATGTTGAATAACAATACATCGGGTGCTAAAGGAGGTAGTTGTATGCGGACTGTTGAAGTCGTTGGACGATAGCGCTAGAAGCGTGTCGTTTCGACGTGCCACGTCTCGTTGTCGCGCCTTGCGAGAGGACAGGCGCGTCGAGCCGATTGCTCCCGTGGTACGGCACCTTCTCCAAGACCAGTAACAATCGCCGACTTTTTATTCGCACGAAATACTGTGATGGAGGAAAGTGGGCTGCACTCACTGGCTTTCCGTTCGGTCCTAATAAAGGTCTGTCAATGGGCCACCGATCACAAGCTCGACAACGGCTACGGCGTCTTCTTGACATTGACCGTCTAACATGTATAATGCGCTCAACATGCGGCATACACACGCTGTCCTTATAGATTACAAGGGTCTGACCCTTCAGGGCCGGGTCTCTCTGCACAATGTCACAATGGAATCCAATTTCTCAAATGTTGACTACATTTACTAAGAGCTTTGCGCTCTGGATGTTGGCTACAGTGTAGTCAGATGCCGGCCTAAAGAGTGCAAGTGTGTCCTCATGATGTCTAACCCGAGTGAGAGCTGTATACAGCTGGCCGTGAGCAAAGGCGTCGCTACGACAGTCCAAGACCGTCCGATCTAATGTCAAACCTTGACAGCTGTTATATGTGGTCGCATATGCAAGGCGAAGCGGCAACTGGATCCGAACAACAGTCCAGCTGGCTCCATGTGGCTTGAACAGGAAGCGGATGCGGGGGATGCAATGTACCTCTCCACCAAGTTGCCCATCACCCAAAAGCACCCGAATCTGCACAAACCGTTGGTTCAGTGAGTGCACGACCACCTTCGCATTTTTCACGAGCTTCTGCTTGATGGAAAAGTTGCGCATCAGGGCACACACAACTCCCACTTTGAGGGTCAATGCATGTGGGGGGATCCCCGCTTGGTCAAGGGTATTGAGATATTCAGGCAGACGACGTGGATCCTCCAACCGCAGATCTTCTCCTTCTTTTACCGTATCAGCACTATGATAGACAACTGCCAATGTATCAGCCATGGTACATCCTCCACTGGCCAAGAGGGCCCATACCTTTGTCAGATTGGAGTAATGCCAGCACATTTGCATTGAACTCATCCACCAGTGCATTTCGGGGGCTGAGGAAAGCGCGTCTCATGCATGTTTGAGGATCATGGAGCATGTGCGGGGGATACAGAAAATCAAGCACCTGTCCAAGGTCTTCTGTTGTCTGTACCATGGGCAGTTGAATTTGCTGTTGGCTGGTGTCTTCCCCCACATTGTCCGTAAAGAGCGCAAAGGGTAGGTCATCACGGTTGCAAACAGGCACATGAAGGGTGTGCACATGAAACTCTGGCCACAGGTAGCTTGATAGAATAGAAGCTTGGTATGTTGTGGTCTCACCACCCCCAACGACAACTGGGGCAACCTGGCGAAAATCTCCAAGGCCAAGGAAGGGGATGCCACCAAAACAGTCATCTCTGCCAGTAATCTGTCGGCATATCATATCAATTGCTTCAAGTGTTGTCTTGTTTGCGCCAGGGAGCTCATCAAAGATAAGGAGGCAAGCCGACTGAATGAGGTCTGCACGCATGGAAGGGATTCCTATCTGAGCTTGGATGTTGCTGTGGTTCTTCAAACTGCTCAGCTTCTCTTGCAGCAGCACAGTCACAAAGAACACGCACCTCATTTACCGGGATCTTGAAGAGAGAATGGGCTGTTCGACCCCGTTCATAGTTGGAGGCTGCAATGCCGGTGGACGCCATCAAAAGCACAATCTTGCCTTCACTGCGAAGGCGTGCAGAGAGGGTGTTCACGAGGAATGTCTTTCCCCTCCCTGGCTTTCCTTCAATGAACTGGGGCATCACCATGCCCCGCCGTCCATCCACCACCTGGTTGACCAAGTCATAGAGGATGTTGTAAATGTCCCGCTGTTCATCTGTCAGGGCTGCATAGCAGCGCTCCGATTCCGCATGCAGGACACCACGCCTTTGGGCAAATGCTGCCAGCTCCATTGCGACTTCTGCAGACCATCGCTGTGGCTGCGGGAGACCATAAAACCCCAAGCTTCTTCCAACATCATCCAGGTGCTCCGCAATGGCCAGAAGAGCTTCACCATATGCATGGTCTGGTTCTGGGTTCTGCCGCAGAAAATCACCAGCAAGGTGGTTGGCAAACTCTTCCCAAAGTGGGAGCGCAGGGTAGCCCTCTACAATAAGGCGTCCAAACAGGAAGCGGAGCTGGGCAGGTGTCCTGAAATCCATGACGGCCTCCTGCAGCGCATAATGGCCCTCATTCTCATTGTCAAAGAGCCCCCGAGCCTGTGCAGCTGCAGCATAGGAGGGATGTCGCACACCCCAAACCCAATACAGTTGCTCATGGCTGTCCGCCGGAAGATGCTGGAGGAGGCAGCGCAGATAAAAGACATCACCTGCTGAGGGTGATACTGTCTGCAGCCGTGCCCGATGGTCCGTTGTGCGTTGCTTGATCACCTTGCGTGGCATGTAGGGCCGTTCTTCCTCCAGATGATAGGGTGAGCCAGGCGGAAGATCATA
>KV424169.1:0-25157 GCA_001632435.1 Calocera cornea HHB12733
ATCATCAGTCAAGAGCGTTATCGGTACGCGTTATCCACATACCGCTTCTTCCACCTCGCGCCCCGGCGCCTTCTCCTGCTGGCGTTTCGCCACAGCGGTCGTCTTCGCGGCAGCGACATCTACCGCCTTCTCCACTTCCTTGCGCCCCGCGTCCGCGGTACTCGTCCCCGCGCGAGAAGTCGTCCCCAATTTCGTCTCGGCCTGCCAACCCTGACGAGGGAAAGGCCAGACCTCGTCACCCGTGTACGGGCCGCTGCCGCTCGGTAACGCCTCAGGGACCACGATTGGCCCTGGAAAGTCTTCTTGCGCGCTGGCAAGACCCAGGCCGCGCACCATGGGATCGAACTCGTTCGATACCTACCGAAGAGGCGTTAGTCAAGCGTTATCCGTGGCGTTATCGATCTGGACGTACCTCCTTTCCGGCGCGGAGCCGCCCGAAATACCAGAGGCGCTGCATGCGCGGGCCCATGTACTTCACATAAAACCACGGCTGGAAGATCAGCGCGTGGGGTGCCTTCGCCATCATGGCCACACAGTTTTTCTACAACCATCGGCATTAGCAAGCGTTACATATAACGCGGTCCAGTCACTTACCCGATACTGCGACTGCCGGAACTGGCTCTTCTCGTAGCCCACAAAGTCCGACGCCGTCTTCGGGAACCGCGATCCCAGCATGTTCTTCCACGCCTTCAAATGCGCCAGCGTTTCCTCCTCCTCCGTCGCCGCGTTCAGCGTCTCCATCGCCGCCACATCCTCACGCACATCCTCGTCCACCAGCTCGAGCTCGAACGGGTCCATCGCGACAGAGTCAGACATGGCGCTAGACGATAAGAGCAGAGGATCGACGTTATGGAAGAAGAGAGCGCGCAGTGAACGGCGCTGCCGACGTCGAGCGTTATCAGGCGACCGCACTGCCACCAACTCTACGCGCGAAAACCCCCTGTTTCAGGTAGTGATCGCCGCCTAAACGCCGCGTCACCCATGGAAGGGTGATTCTTCAAAGTTCCCCGCGGACGTTGAAGCACAGTGGGACGGGAAAATCAAGAAAAACCAAAAAGAATCACAAGAGAACCAACAAATACCCTCAGAAAAACGAAAACCGACCAAAAAGAAATAACGCCTGTCTCGGATATCCAACATAACGCGAAAATAACGCGTTAGAATTTCCTTCCTTCTTCTGAGCCTCCTCTTCATCTCGATTTTGATCCGCATTCATGACTCATGACTGAGGACAGTCATTTTCTAAAGTTCCCCGCGGATGTACATCCGATTCTCTTGTCAATTGGCGACATAGCGTTAGAGGGGCGTTACGTAGATAACGCTCCGTACGGATTCCGGGTTACACAAGTCTCACTTGGTCAGGTACCAGGAACGGCTTCGTGCCTGGTGCCTGGTGCCTGGGAAGATACAGGAATCCCGTAGCTACTTAACTATGCTGTCTAGGTAGTGAATATGAGTTGCCTTTCCCCCCTGTCCAAATATCGTATCCGAAGGCGTTATCCCGCGTTATCGACAAGCGTTATCTCGGTCTCACACAGGCGACACTCCTCTGATAGAACTTCACAAGATCCCATTACACTATCTACTACAAACAAGTGGTACTAGCTATTCAAAAGCCAGGGCCCGGATGATTGGTATGAGCGCTGCATTGATTGAGGCGATGTGGTGTATTGATTCCTCTGCAGGGTGGATGATACCGTGTATCTCACTCCGAAAGACATCTTTGCCATCGGACAATGGGACAAGAAGCTTGTGTACTCCGTAAGCAGCGGTGCTTGTGAGAGCAATCTTACTCACATCAGTCTAGGAGTACTTCCTGATGAATTTCACGCAATACCAAACTCATACAGTAAGTCTCGCTGCTGCTAAGCATCTACCCTGTCTGTTGATACAATCTATAGCCTGGATCAACACTAGCATACATTTTCAAAGGGGTGCAAACGGAGATCGTCGGTTCGGTGGGACCAAGTGGGGGCAACTTTCTCATAGAGATCAACGGCAATACCAAAACCCTGTCGGCGCACCGTCCCGTGGTCGACGACGACGTCACGTTATGGGTTGCGGAATACCTGAATAATTACGAACAATATGCTGTGTCCATAACCAATCTGGGTAAGAATTTGACGATCCTGCAACTGAACTATGACGTCCTGTGAGTCCTCTCAACTCGGTGATTCGGTCAGCTTATACCCCGGTACTAGAGTTCCTCCGAAATGAACAGAAGTTGGACTATCTCGTATTCTGATGGACAGTATGACGAACCCGGACGCTATCATAGACTAGTACACGACGAGTATGTCTGTATAGCTCAATGTTGCTTTCAGAACCTTCTGGACCGAATTAAGGACGATCGCTTCACGTGTCTGTTGTCCATCGTCGCAAACAATGTATTCTCGTGACCACTTCCCATAACTGATTGTATGGCCTCTTGTGTCCGCTTTCACACCAGCTGATGCAGGGCTGAATGATTCAGTGCCGGTATAAAGAAGGTAGCCCTTCCGCTCGGGGCGGCCCGGAACCAGATTCCAAACCGGCACCAGTGAGCGCCTGATCGGTCTCGCAGCTTGTTCTCGAAATACCAGGAACCGTCCTCCAATTGGAAGGACATAGCTTGGTCTGAGGTGGTCACCTGACATTCTTGGCTCCGACTTTCGAGATAATGCTGGTCTCTCGTCATCACCAAGAGCGGACTCTCATTGTCGTCGTTCCCGACGGGCTGGCATGATGGACTCGGCTGCCCTCATACTGTATATAACCATTGGGAGGGTCGCCCTTGGACGCTAGCATCACACCCACTACTATCTGACACTGAACATCGTCAACATGTCTACTCAACAAACATCACTGGTCAGCGCCGAGTTTATGGCATACATGGCCAAAGTCGCCGGCAAGCCGGGGTCGGAGGAGGACAACCTGATGTCGATTGACGAGGACGAGGAGCACAAGCCTACGTACGACAAGTTCATGATGACGGGCAAGCTCGATCCCACGGTTGTGGAGAACGAGTATACGTTCTTCAAGTACCTGGCCGAGAACAACAAGCCCAGCGCAGGCGACTACGACGACTCGCACGTCTACCTGAGCGCCAACGCTCGCACGCTCACCCTCAAGCACTGGCTCATCTCCCATCCCATTCTCGTTATCGATGTCGACAAGATCCTCTACCTTCGACCTGCTCCTGATGTCGTATTTGATGACTTTGGTGTCAAGGTATGGGGTATCGGCGAGACGGGCGTTGGCTGGGACAGGGACGCCAACCGCAAGGGCGCGAGCGGGCCGGCGTACCAGCACAGCTACGTGTGCAAGTACACTGACGAGCGGCTCGGTCTCCGTGCAGGATTCACTGTCGATGATACTGCAAAGTTCGTCGAGGCTCTCGAGAGGGTGGCTCCCGGTATCACTTCTCGGCATACCTATCCTTGAAGGCGAGGTCGGCGGAGAGAGTTGGGGAGATCGATGGCTTGCATTCTCCGATTCCATATTGCTGTACGATAAGTTGAGAGAAGAAATGCCAATGATTGAGTCCATGTATAGCTGAAGATCTGCGCTGAATGCGGTGACAGTGCTCGAGCCAACAAAGGTTGAGTATATAGAACGATGTCGTCCCTGAATTTGACCCTCCTTTGTCGCAATGACGCTAGGCTTGCACTGCACGCAGATTCCGCCAACTTCGCTTGCCCCCTTGTTCATTACTTGCTGCACCCAGTGCTGTCTTCCCTGCAATTAGAAGGTGAAGAGATTGGTACATATGCCGCCCCAATACAGGCTCATCAACGCTGTGTTTGTCGGATCCATGCTTATTTATGAAACTGGACACGATTTAGAGATGATTGCATTGCGATTGGTCTTCTAGGGCCACATCCAGTTCTGGAGAGCCAGGTGCCAGCACCACCTCGTCGTGCAAAGAAGCAAAGGCAGATAACTTTGAGAACGTGACACTCAACCGTGCAAAGCGGCTTGGAGACGCCTCGGTGGATCCGGGAGGAACGTGGGCGCCTCTATTTACAGCGTCATCAGCCTCCGTTTCCTCCCGTCATCTCCCGTCTCAGCATACTGTGGAATGCTCTGCTCTCTGCCCGCCATCCGGAACCACTGATAATCGAGCCCTAAGTCTTGTCCGGTGATATGACTAGAAAGGGAAGGCTGAGCTGAAATGGTATCTAAGGATTTATGACCTTGGATATCGCTTGCCAACCTCGCAAATCGTGATTGGGTATCACCCAACGCAACACACCATCAATCATGGCTTCAATCGAGACATCAGAAGCTACGGATCCGGAACACGAGACCATCTACAAGGAGCACGAGCAGACAGGAGGAGTTCGCGGTTGGATACTGGAGAAGGAAGCGGCTTCGCTGGCTGCTGCTCTCGGGCCCAATCCGCCACCTGTGACCGAGAACGACTACGAGGACAAGCACGTCCTGCTGAGCGCCGACAAGCGTCAGATCATAATCAAGCACTGGATCATTGTACACCACGTTCTCGTCATTGACCTTGACAAGATCGTCTGGATTCGTCCCGCTTCACACAATGTGCTCGGCTTCGGGTGCCACATGTGGGGTATGGGCCTCACCGGCATCGGCTGGTCGCGCGACTTCAAGCGCGCCTTCCCCACGGGTCAGGCCTGGGAGAACAGCTTCGTGGTCAAGTACCGCGATGCATGGCTCGGCCTGCGCGCTGGATTCACGATCGAAGATCCGGCAAAGTTCGCCGAAGCACTCGAGAAAATCGTTCCCGGTATCACGACGAGGCGCATGCACGAGGAACATCACGGTCAGGACCACGATGGTTACACCAAGCTGGACGCGGACAAAGGGAAGGTGAAGACAGCTTAACGTGAATAAGGAGCAGATAATCACAAGGCGGTGTCGTGAGCTTATACAACAATCCCGCTCGGGCCGAGCCGGACAGCCTCGGCGGCTAATTTCGGGCGCGCAAATGCCAGCACGTTCGTCTTGTCGCTCAACTGCGTCGACTCGATTAGGTTCGTCAAAACACGCTCCAACGGTGTTTGGTTACGTATTGCCCGTTCCGCGTGCTGTGGTCGATGGGCCTTCCCCCGCATGTTGCGGACCCAAGCGGCGCAGCCCCTTGCGGACAGCTTTCTAATGGTAATATGGCGTTGAGGAGACCGGCATATAAGCCTACATCGTCATACCTCTCATCCCGCGACTATTCACTATCATACCCCCACCATGACTTCGATTCAAGCTTTACCGATCGATCTTGACGCCCCCGCCCTGAGCGAGAAGTTGGCTGTTAATCCTGACTTCATTGAATGCATTTCGCAAAGCCTCGAACACCCCTCGACTCAGACCGCATTCGAACAGGATACCGACTACGCACTTACATACGACGAGCACGCGCAGAACGGCGTGGTACATCCACTCCTGGTCGACCGCGAGGGGCTGTCCATGATGATTCATTGGATTTCGAGTGGCTTCGGTCATCCGCCCAACGACGACTACGCCGATTCGCACGTGTCGATCTGCGCCGCGAACCGCACGCTCACGATCAAGCATTGGCTGATCGCCCATCCGACTCTCACCATCAAGCTCGACGACATCATGTACATCCTCCCTGCCGCATACGTTGTCCCCAAGCACGGCGTCGCGGCCTGGGGAGTTGGCAGCACTGGGGTTGGCTGGAGCCGAGATATTCAACGTAGCGACGCGACAGGGAAGGCGTATCAGCACAGCTACGTGTGCAAGTTCAAGAATCAATCTCAAGAGTTCTATGCTGGATTCACTGTCGAAGATCCAGAGAAATTCGTCGCGGTCCTGGAAGACGCTTGGCACAACGATTAGGGCGATTAGATCGCTCGATGATGACGCCGCTGTCGTCATACCTTGGTTCGCATCCCTCCCATCCCGATCCGAATGGCCTCGCATAACCGATTCGATTCGCACCAGATATATTTATGACCCCATGCGCAGGAGAGGCGCCACTTCAATCCGTCTCGCGCATTCCGCCGGTTCCGCAGGAGGACGGCGGTCCATGGCCGTGCAGGGAGGCACTATCACGTGACGCGGCAGGGAACGGAAGAACGCAGGCGCCTCCGCTTGGCATTTCTCTCGTTAGTCTGTCATTCATTCACTCGGGCAATGCTACTAGGCGGTACCTCTCGTTGCGAGGATCTCATGGCCAGACCGTCTCGGCACGATTGCAGTGTATGATATGCATGTATAATAACACACTCAGTGTCATCCCATCGCTCCACACAATATTTGCAGTTCAACGTTATCACTGCTCAAGCCATCCGACATGCCTTTCCTAGAAGTCTTACCAGTCAATCGCCCAACATCAGGTAGCCCGAGATCCGACTCTCCGGGACAACTCATGAAGTCGGTTCTTGTCAACCCCGACTTCCTCGAACCGATCGAAATCGCGGTGGACGATGACGCCAAGTACAAGCCACTTTACGACGAGTACACCCGAGACGGCAAGGTCCACCCTGTCGCAGATGAGAACGGCCTGCTCTCGATGATGGGGTACCGGCTCCGCAATGGCGGCCCAGGCGGCCCAGCCAGGAATGCTGACTACCACGACAGACACGTCTCCATCTGCTCCACCAGCTGTACCTTGACAATCAAGCATTGGCTCATCGCGCATCCCACACTCGTCATCGGACTCGAAAAGGTTGTCTACATCCGCCCTGCACGAGACGTTGTTCCCAATGCCGGCGTCGAAGCTTGGGGAGTGGGCCGCAGCGGGGTGGGCTGGGCACGCGATCGAGACCGTGCCGCTCCGACCGGGCGGGCATTCCAGCACAGCTATATCTGCAAGTTCACCGAATGGGGGGACGAGTTCTCGGCTGGATTTACGGTTGACCATCCGGAGGAGTTTATCCGCCAGATCGAAAAGCTCGCCCCTGGCATAACGACGGCGCCGGTCGATGAAGAAGTTGGCGAGATGAAAGCGTAGAGCGGCGGCGGGTTGTCCGACGCGGTCGTTGAGGGACTATCAATTAACGGACTATCACGGACTTTCTACTTCAAGGACTCGGTTTGCTATACCATACACCGAATGTAACAGGACGTGGGCCCTATGCAATGACGAACCAAACCAATGACGAACCAAACCAGGCACCAGTCGTCAGCGGGTAGTATTAAGGCTCATGCCTGGGCATTAAATCAGGGTAGTAATTGCCCTTCTGGGAAGGTCAGCGGCCCCGCCTGTCACACACCCATGACATAACCACTTGAGAATGTCCCGGTAAACCACTTGAGAATGTTCCGGTACTTTTCGGCAGCCGAATGCAATTGCGGATGCCCCTTGCCTGCAGTCTAACTTCCTTTGGGAGGAAGAATGGCTCAGTTTAGCTTACTCCAGCAACGCTGGTAATAAATATCTGGTTTATGTTGTTGAAATCACTGCGGGCCGCGACGCGGTTACGTACTTACGTAGGAATAAACTGGATTGCAGCGCAGTGCAGGTGAATTGAAGGGAATGCCGGAGCCGGGAGGGCCCGTGCGCGTCAGTCAGGTGTCAGACACCGAGCCACCCTTGTTCCGGCGCTTACCGGACGCAAGCCCGTGATTGCGGGTTGGTCTTTCATGTCCATCCCAGTAAGGATAAATAAGCGGAGCAGGGCTGGAGCCCGCTCCAAACTAACATACCAACATCAGACTCTACCCTTCGACATCTAGCACATCATGCTAGCCAGCATCATGCCTCAATTCAAGCCAATGTCGCCCACGCCTGCAGAGCGCAGGTTCCGCGCCGCGCTCGTCAAGATCTCTGCCATCCGCGCGTTTATGGATGCGCTCACCTCCGATCCCAAGTACATGGGCTCGATCCGAACGGCCATCCAGGAGGACGGCAAATACAAGCGGGTGTACGACGAGTACGCGCGGACGGGCCAGGTCGCCCCGCTCGCGAACGAGAACGAGAGCTTCTCGCTCATGCGGTTCCGGAGCCGGACTGGCGGCCCTGCCGGCCCTCCGATGGACGGCGACTACAACGACAAGCACGTGTATGTGTGCACTGCCCAGCGCACGCTGACCGTGCACCACTGGCTCTTCCTACATCCGACGCTCGTGATCGACCTCGACAAGGTGATCCGCCTTCGCCCGGCGAGGGACGAGATCCAGCAGGGAAGCGTCTCTGCATGGGGAGTGGGCCACTCCGGCGTCTGCTGGGCGAGGGACGCCAACCGACTCGACGGAGACGGCGCGTTCGAGCGCACATTCATATGCGAGTTCAAGGAGGAGGGGGAAGAAATCGCGGCCGGATTCACCGTGGAGGACCCGAAGAAGTTCATGCAGGTGCTCGAGCAGCTCGTGCCCGGCATCAGGGCGGGGTGCTGCGAAACCTGGTGTGTCCGGTAATCGGGGCGGGGGAAGGCGGGGACAGTGTATGCTTCGCTGTGGCTCGGTTTGGTACGCCCTCGACTAGGGATACGTGTATGAGTTGGAAGGAGGAGGTTGTACGGCTCTCGCTCCAGGATGGAGCTCGCATCAGTGGGGTCCGCGGTCGCAGTTCGATATCACACATGCAACATATGCACATTTGTAACATAACTCAATCTAATCATAACAATCCGGATTTTGTGGATGGGATGAATTCGGCCTGGAGCATTCATATTGCGAGAAAGGGACTGGAGCAGAAGTGTATCTCAGTGGATCCTCGCAGGCTATTCGCATGGGAGTGCGAATCTGTGCAGCCCTCTACCCCAGATGCCTGCCCGTTGGACGAGGACGGCAATGCGCAGCGCACCGACTTCTTAAGGCAATGCTGCACAACTTAGACGGATGACTCCGACGTGCCGCGGCCGCACGTCGTGTCTGCGCGCGGTACACCCGCGACAAAACTGACTTGCAGTGGAGGGCTGGTCGCCCGCCCACCCGGATGCTCTTGCCATCCGCGCTCGTTAGCGTGTGGGCATGCGCATTAAACTCCATTGTCCACCCACCAGTCTCGTCCCACCGCAACGGCGCCCAACGCCAAGTTGAGGTAATCAGCCTCCTACAGTACGAGAAGCCTACGGGCGAATGAAAGCATGTCCCGCTCCGAGACCGCCTACTCGGACAAGTTCGTCAGCGTCGACCCGCTCGCGCGCACGCTCACGGTCCACCACTACCGCGTGACCACGCCGTCGCTCGTCATCCCGCTCGCGCAGATCACGTACCTCCTCCCCGCGGCGGAAGCGACGCGCCGGCTGGGGATGAAGGCGTGGGGGGTGGGGCTCACGGGCGTCTGCTGGGCGCGCGACTGGGCCCGGCTCGACCTCGTCCACCGCCAGCGCGAGTTTGACAAGTGCTTTGTCGTCAAGTGCGAGGGAAACGTCCTCCGCACGGGGTTCACCGTCGAGGATAGGCAGGCGTTCTTGGGCGCCATGGAGCAGCTCGAGCCGGGCGTTACTGGGAGACGGCCGGGGCAGAAGGAGATTGAGGAGATGGGCCAGGCGAGCTACGAGCAGGGCAAGAAGCTGTCAATCGTCGATTGATCCCCGCGACACTACTACTGTCAGATCTCCGGCAGTAGGGGTACAATGACAACAACGATCTGTGGTTCATTGCTTACCGAATTCAATGGCTTATCGGGTGTGTGTTTTGTGTCTCTTAACTTTGGCGCCCCGCACAGTGATAAGATCTGAGGGGCAGGACGGTGCCCAGTGCGCAGCTCCCAATTGTCCCAAGCCGGCCTGGTACACTCGTTAGCACCGGCAGTTATGCACTGCCCGTACTGCGTTTCGAAATTCGGGCGACCGCACAGCATATAAGTGTTTTTGGATATCTTCATTAACGGATATGTAACAACAGTTATTCAACTACCGGCAGCCTGCCGCCCCTCCTCCAGACGCCTCTCCGGCTCCTGGAGCAGAGGCAGTCTCATCGTCGTCAGTGCATTGCATTACACAGCAAGCAGTCTTGCCTGCGCGTCCTCTGGGGTGTGGTTCTGGGGGCCATAGTCCGAGCGGTCATAAGAATAATAGAGGGAGAAAGAGAACGTGCCCAACAGGGGAGGTCGATATCGGGATCGTGTAGAGATAGTCGTGGAAAGTGGTGCAAGTGGCGAAGAAGGTGTGCAGCAAGGCGGTGAGGCGATTACACCTTGGCGGCATACCGGCGCTCGCGGTAGCTGCCGAAGATGCCGCACACGCCCGTGCAGAAGCCTATGAGGAGCGAGACGAAGGCGGCGACGGTGAACCAGTTGGCGATACCGTACTCTGCGCTGCCACCGTGCGAGCGGATCTCGGAGCGGGCGATGCCGAACATGACGAGGTCGACGATGAACGCGACGAGGGTGACGAGGCAGGCGAGCGACGAAGCGAGCGACATGAAGATCGTGCCTATGCGGGAGTAGGACGCTCCGCAGAGGCCGAAGAGGACTGCGAGGGCGGCAAGGGCCGCGGCGATCGGGTGCAGGACGAGCACGAAGGTGAGGTTGTGGAAGACCGTCTGCGACAGCTTCGTGTTCTGGATGCCGGGGAGGGCGGTTGTCCAGGCGTACCCGAGCATGCGCTTGGAGCCCGTGTAGCCCCATGCGCCGAAGTCGACCACTGCGCCATCCCATGTTGCGTTCAGGAATGTGACCTTGTTCCAGACGGGGACGGAGATGGATGCCTGCGGAATGAGTTAGGATGAGGGAGAGGAGGAGAGGAGGGAAGGACGCACAAAGATGAGCAGGACCATTGCTGCGAAGCAGAAGAAGAGACCGGGCCAAGCGGGGGAAGCCATTGTTTACTTTGTGTGTGGGGGGGTGTAGGGGATGGAGTTGGTGCGGGGGTCGTGAAGATGAGGATTCGAATTAGGCTGCAGTACTTGTAGCCGGAGGTGATTGTCTGCGGCGAAGGAGGAGCGGGTGTGGTCGAGGGTGAAGGGTTGATACAACGGGGGGCGTGTCTCCGCCGCAGCGGGTGCCGGTTTAAAAGGTGTTGTTCGCCTGCCTAGTTCGCCTGCGGCCGGGCGATGACATCACGACAGTTGGGGTAGCCCACCCGGGGTCCTTCCAACAGCTTCCATTGCACCCGCCCCGCCCGCAGCACACACAAGCGATACGTCACACAGCCTCCGGGGTCTCCAGGGTCCCGCGGTTTCTGCCCCCTCCCCGTGTGCCAGAAGCGCGGCCCTGACGCGCACTGACGTCCTTCCTCCCCGCGCTGCATGCGGAACATCCGCCGCGATGCAACAACGGGGCAATGAGGGCGTCATCGTGTCCTGAACGGGCCAGGCGATGGAGGGCTGCAATGAATGGCCAAGACACAGAGGGCGGAACAGGAACGGGTGTGCGGAGGAGGCGGTGTCTCGCATTCCCAGGCACTGACGCCGTAGGGGTCCATACAGCGACACCCTCGGACCTTGCCTGCTGCGCACAACACGCAAGGGACCCGAACCGTTTTCCCGCACGCTCTTCATTTCACAGCATCACGTGCTGCGCATGCATCGGAGGCATGGCCGTCCATGCGCACACCAGTCCTCGGCGGTGAGGGCGTCTGAAGTGCATTCCCGAAACTGCCACCATCCGCACCCATAGATGTGTCCCTTTTCGGAGGCGAGGACGGAATTGATGCTCGGCTCCTGTTGTTTTCCTCACGACCTACGCTAGAATCGGGGCATTGACCGCGAAAGTTATTGCTCCAAACGCTGCCGCAGACGAGGACATGATGGGTTCATCCGACCATTTGGTCGAGAAGTATGATTACTGTAGTGCATGGGTATCAGGCAAGGGAAAAGCAAAGCAGCGTCGTTCCAGCGTCCTGCAAAGCATCGTCAGCTTCCGCCACCTCTCCTCCAGCGGACACCCACCATTCCGCAGCCCCCAACCCCTCTCACTGCGTTTTCAGCCCCTCGCCTTGCCCGGGTTCCGCCACAGGCACATACTCCAGCTCGTTCGGCAGGCCCACCTTGGTATGCACGCCCGGCTCGAGTTTCTCCAGCGTGTACAGAAACCGTTCCGGGTCGCTGAGCGTGAACCCCACTCGGAGGCCCATAACCGGCTCGCGGTACTTGCACACATAGCTGTGTTCGTACGCCCTGCCCGCGGGGCCCAGCCGGTGGATATCCCGTGCCCAGCCGATGGTGCCCCCGCCCGCCGTGCCCCACGCGCTGCACCCCGCCCCCGGGGCCGCGACGCGCGCGGGGAGGACGTAGACGATGCGGGCGAGCGGGATCACGAGGAGCGGGTGGGAGAGCAGCCAGCGCTTCATCGTCAGCGTCCGCTCGTCCGTGCAGAGCAGCACGTGGTCGTCCGAGTAGTCGTCGACGCTCACTTGCTTGCTTGCTGGGCCGGGCTCCGCGAGCCCCGCGAGGGACTGCGCTTCTTTGTGGAGGGCCGAGGGGTCCACTGCGCCTGTTTGGGAGAACTCGGCGTAGATGCGGTCGTGCTCGGCGGGTTGGGCGGTTGGCGCTTGTGGTGGTGTCATGATGTTGATCAGAGTAGACGATGTCAGGTAGGTGTTGAGACAGCCCAGCAGCGCCCTCCCGCGCTATTTATATGCGGCCAAATTATCGCATTGAAGGTCAGGTGACCACTCCTCAAGAAGCAGCAGGGTATGCTTGGAGGCCAGAAAAGAGAGCGGAGCGGGAGAACAGCGCAACCCCGCGAGTGTCGGGAGGACGCGGACGAGGCTGGGATGGGGAGGTCACGTGGGGTCCCCTGCGGTACGGCTACCTGAAGAGGAGATATCTCGCCCTTCTTTAGGGCCAGGAGTGCTATACTTGGTCGATAGGTGTTAGCGGCTGTCCGAGTGTTGCCGCCCGGCGAGGGTCGCTTGCTGGAAAGCAGAAGCTTAACCCCGGTCGGGACCGGCGTCAGCGGGCACAGCAAAGGAGAAACGGTGCAGCCGAAAGCTGCCGATCATTCGATACCCTGCTTAACAAACAGGATGTTCCCGATCCCGCGAGATGTTCCTTGGATCACACCCGATGTCCAATCCAGTACCCACCCGCGACGACAGCCAACCCGATCCCCGCCCAAGCCGCGCGTCCCAACAGCATCGCGTTCCGGATATTCCGCCTCATCTCCTTGGTGTCGTTCGTCCTGGGAAACGGTACATCTGGCACTGGCACATCCAGGAACGCGCAGAGCGGTTCCCACCCCTCCTTGACGTTGAACACGAGCAGCTGGTCATCGGGGACGATCCTGCGGATGTACGCCTCGTGCCGGGTGTAGTTCTGGATCCCCACGCGCCGGCCGCTGTTCCCGTACAGCGGGTCCCATTTTCTCTCCAACATGAGCCGCACCACCTCCCCCCACAACCACAGATACCTGACCGGCCAGACGGAGATCCGGTAGGAAGGGTACGACATCTCCACAACGGTGTTGCCCATCGACTGCCACCACTGCTCGGGGCTGTCCCGCACCGAGAGGACGACTTTGGCGTTGGGGAAGGCGGCCAGCAGCTCGGGCACGAAGTTGCACAAAGGGATGTCGACCGTGGAGCGATAGCCGCGCATGATTGAACGGAAGTCGGTGGGCTCGCCTGCACAGGTGTGTTATCATCGCGGATGGCCGGGGGAGCGGGGACTTGCCGTTCAGAGCGCGGATGAGCGCGACGCTCTGGCTCGGGTACCGGAACAAGACCGCACCATGATGGCATGGCCCGAAGCCCAAAATCGTCAGTGCCGCATGCCTGTGCACCCGGTTCAGCTCCGGCGAGCGAACGATGAGCAAGAACAGGCAATCACAGCGAAACGGACCCGGTCCTTGACAGACCTGCGCCGATCACCTCCAGCTCCCCCGCCTCGGACGACGGGGCACATTCGGCAAGGAGTAGGTCGTTGAACGGCCAGGATACCAGGTTGCCCATCTTTCACACCGTCTAGGAAGAACCAAGAAAGCGGTATGAAGAGCCGAGCGGAGATGGTAAAGCGCTCAGGGCTACAGATGCCCAGTTTGGAAAGCCGGCGGTAGCGTATCGATCATCATCAGCGGAAGATCCGTCGGGAGTTGCCGTCCGCAGGGAGCGTCATCCTAGTCGAGGATGCGATAGTTGGCAACAAGCCTCTACGCAGACGCAGGAATACAGCAGCATCAGTGCAGAAGCAGACAGAACGTGTGTGTGAGGGGCCTTGGCCGTCGTTGGCAATCGTAGACGGGCTGGATGCGCATGCTTCTTCCTCTCTCCCCGCATTCTTACACCACTCTTCCCCTCCGTTCTCACACACGCGCGATATTTATACACCTCACGCGCTCGCTGGGTCACAAAGGATGATCCGTCTGTTGCCAGCTGGGCAAACGTGCCCGCTTCTGCTTTACCTAGGGGGAAGGACGGATAAACGCACTGTCATCGCCATAAACCTGGCAGAATCTCGCTTTCCTCACTCTCGCAGGGTCACCCAGCCACACTAACACGGTCCATTATGGTCCACCGCGCGGGCTCGAACTTGCCTACCGGAGCATCGCCGCCGCCGGCCCAGCGGAACAGAGAATCCGAATTTCTCCTCATTGCTTTGGCAGACATAATACAGGGATTTGAGGAAAATGCGTTGTATGCCGCTACCCGCTATCCCGCGGCCACCAGCCCAGCCCGTGCGCATACAGCTACGCGTGCCACAGTTTGCGGACGAGTTCTGTCAGACCTATTACATACACGCATTAGAAGAAGTGAGACATGGGAGGAAGGGGAGACACGGCGCACCGATGTCGGTCGTGTTGAACTGGTAGATGCCGACGAGGGCGCCGGCCGTCAAGCCGCGGACGAGCCAGACCATGAATGGCCCGAGGATGGGGAACTTGCGCGGGTGAAGGTAGTCAGTCTGCATACACCAACACCGTTAGCTATGGTATTTCGAGGATATGGGCGGAGAGGGTGGACGCACGAGGGAAGCGTCGAACCCGATGTGGGAGTGGACGATGAGGCTGACGGCCAGCAGACCATCCAGGATCGGGTGCGCCGTCCCGCTTACGACGAAGGTGGCTCCCGTGAGAGGGATGAGCGCCGCGCTCAGGAGGCGCTCGAACGCCCAGTGGTGCGAGCCGTGCGACTTGCTTGGAGGGGGGTACGGGGTGGCGTCGTTTACGCTGCCACGGATGAGGGCTGCTGTGCTGTTAGAGCCAGGCATAGCGGGTGGAAGGAGAGCAAGGACGCACGTCCGCCGGGCTTGTACACGTAGGCACCGGCCTCGGCTTGCTTTGGTTGGGTGGATTGGGCGAAAGCCGGGCGAGCTGGGAACGATCAGCATTCCTTATTAGCGAACTGCAGGGAGAGGCAGACGAACAGGTGCTGAAGCGAGCAGCGAGCACGATGCTCCTTGCCGCGCGGACGTTCCTAGCTGCTGCTGCAGCGCGGGGGTTGATGAGAGCCTGCATCTTGTCTATGCTCTTTTTGCAGCGAAGGTAGACAGCGAGGACGACGACAGCAGGAGTGCAGACGCAGACGACAACGACGACGACGGCGCAACTGTTCTGCAGCGGGCAGCGGCAGCGGTCGCAGGGGGCAATCGCGCGCTGTCCATTCGCCCGTCCGCTCCCGCCTCCGCACTTGTTTGCACCCGTGTGGGTTGGGTCGGGCGAGGTCGGGAACGGGCGAAAGGGCGTCGGACACGTTCGCGTACTCGCCCGAAGGCTGCTGTTGGGCCGCGCTGCTTGGTGGTGGCGAGCGGCCAACCAGATCGGTGGCGATGGGAAAACGGTGTTGCGTGAATTAATTGGTAATTGGGGGCGAACAGAACAGTGCGGAGGGGACGTCGGGCAGGTGTTCGCTGTTGGCTGGGCGCGGGACAGCGTGGGATCACGGTCCGTTGGGCGCAGACATTTCAAGCTCCGCTGCGTCAGTCCCTGGCTGGGTGAGGCGCATATATTCACCCACTATCCACTAGCGGCCTGTCACTCACCTGCGTCCCCCTCGTTGCTTTATTGCCCCCTCCTTCAACCCCACAGCCTTCGTCTGATCCACAATGGGTGTCCTCGATGTCGTTCCTGTAAGTCGGCGTGCCCCCCCAAGAGAAGCAGCGAAGGAGGCTCATGCCGTAACACCAGGCCGGCGTCCTCACCGGTGACAACGTCCGCAAGCTGTTCGAGTACGCAAAGAAGGAGAAGTTTGCCATCCCCGCCATCGTGCGCCCCTGTTCTTCCCTATCAGTTCATCCAGGCTCATGTATGCTTAGAACTGCACTTCGTCCTCCACCGTGAACGCCGTGCTTGAGGCTGCGCGGTAAGCCCCCGTTCCCCCCTGCTCCACAGAGTCCTGATTAGCCCCACCAGCGACATCAAGTCGCCCATCATCATCCAGGTCTCGCAGGGTGGCGCCGCCTTCTTCGCCGGCAAGGGGCTCGACAACAAGAACCAGGAGGCGTCCATCACAGGCGCGATCGCCGCGGCCCACCACATCCGCGCCGTCGCCAAGTCGTACGGCGTGCCCGTGGTCATACACACCGACCACTGCGCTAAGAAGCTGCTCCCCTGGTTTGATGGTGAGTTCGCTGCGGATATGCAGCGTATGGATGTGGAGGCTGATGTGACATGCGAATGCAGGCATGCTCGAGGAGGATGAGCGGTGGTTCAAGACGCACGGCGAGCCTCTCTTCTCCTCCCACATGCTGGACCTGTCCGAGGAGCCCAAGGAAGAGAACATCGCGATCTGCGCCAAGTATTTCGAGCGCATGGCCAAGATGGGCCAGTGGCTTGAGATGGAGATCGGCATCACGGGCGGCGAGGAGGACGGTGTGAACAACGAGGAGGTCGACAACGCGAGTCTGTACACCCAGCCCGAGGACGTCTTCGACGTCTACAAGACTCTCAGCAAGATCTCGCCCAACTTCTCCATCGCTGCTGCCTTTGGTAACGTACATGGTGTCTACAAGCCCGGCAACGTCAAGCTCCACCCCGAGCTCCTGCAGAAGCACCAGCTGTACGCTGAGGAGCAGCTCCATGTCAAGGACACGAAGCCTCTGTAAGCGCTCTATTCCCACCATCTCCTATCCCACTGACGCATACGTCTGCGCAGCTTCCTCGTCTTCCACGGCGGATCCGGCTCGACCAGGGAGGAGATTGAGACGGCCGTCAAGAACGGCGTCGTCAAGATGAACGTCGACACGGACACGCAGTACGCGTACCTCATCGGCATGCGCGACTTCTTCCAGAAGAAGGCCGGCTATCTCCAGAGCCAGGTCGGCAACCCCGAGGGTGCCGACAAGCCCAACAAGAAGGTGCGTTGTGCCCCTACCTGTTCCTGCTCCTTCATTGTATGCTGACCGTGCGAAAAGTTCTACGACCCCCGTGTCTGGGTCCGCGAGGGCGAGAAGACCATGACCGCGCGCGTGAAGGAGGCCTGCACCGACCTGGGCAACGTTAACCGTCTCTGATCATCGGGTTGAACGCGCAACGGACGTCTGTCGGCCCTTCCCCCCGACTAGGCCTGCTTCGGTATTCAAGCTTCTGCAAGGCTCAAGCTTTCGTCATGTCGCACGAGATTCGTGGATGGCGATGCGGGCTGTGAGGTGTAAGACGAACGGTGATGGCGACGGCGCCGGTGCCGACTGGGCGAAATAGGAAAAAGTGTAATGTGAAATGAAAGCAATGAAATCATCATGCATGCGATAGAATGATCCTGCATCCGTTACTCTCCCGCGGGGGCGGGACTTGGTCTGTTCCACGTTCCAAGCTTCTGCCTCACCTCTCACAGTCTCGCGCGCCTCTTCCTCGATCAGTACGAGCATCATCATACCAATCCAGCGACACTGTGGGGCGCCACTCCCAAGTGTTAGCATACAGTGGTTGTCACGTGTCGATCTGGAGCGGGTAACTTCCTGACTTGGCAGCAGCGTGACCCTGCTATCTTTAGAGTTCCACACCGACGCCAGTGCGCGTCATTCCGATGCGCCTCGCAGCTCGAAGATGCTTCATATTGGGGATGATGCGGGATAAAGCGCTCTGGTCGTAGCGATCATGTCTCTTTTGCGGGAAGCGTTGTTCAACAAGCAGCGGCCTGTGCAGCAGCTGGAGCCTACAGAGCCGAAGGTGATTGGCGCCGGGCTCGGGCGGACGGGTATGCCGTCGCTGTTCGGCGTTCTCTGCAGTTCAATCATGCGTGTTTGACTGAGCGTCGAGCAGGTATGAAGCGATGCAGATCATCGGATTTGCGCCGTGCCATCATATGCTCACACTCGCGGGGGATACCCCGCGCCGCTGCATTGCGTTCGAGCCGGCGTATGCCGGTGGGTGAAGCATCGTTCACTTATGTCCCTTTTCTCATGCGCATAAACGTCAGGCGCGCCGACAGACTGGCACAAACTCATGGACGGCTACATCTGCACCATCGGCAATCCCACGGCGGACTTCGTGCCAGAGCTGATCGAGGCGTATCCGAACGCGCTGGTCATCCTCAGCGTGCGCGACAGCCCGGAGGCATGGTGGAACTCAGTTAGCGGGACGATCCGACTCGTCATGTCCGTGCCGTTCGGGATACTCGTCTTCCCTGTAACACCGGGACGACATGCCTGGCACGTCGTTCGATCTATCAGGAGACATTGGTTGCGGACGTGGGATCTGGACGAGCTCGGGCCAGAGGTTTACACCCGACACAACGCCATGATTCGGGAGCTGGTTACACCCGAGAAGCTGCTCGAGTTCAACGTCAAGCAAGGTTGGGCACCTCTCTGCCAGTTCTTGGGTGTTCCCATACCCGGGGTCCCCTTTCCACATGCGAACGAGAGGGAAGAGATGAAGAAGAACTTGCGCCTGGCCATCATGGTGGGCGCGCTGGCGTGGGTGTTGATACTTGGCTCAACGGGGGTGGGGATTTGGGCCATTGTATATTTGAGGCTATGGAGATATCTCACAGTAAATAAGCTTCCATGGGGATGGGGTGGGTTATGAAGCATCGAGACAAATGCAAAGCTCGATCTTCCGAGAGGTCCCAGGAATTCGTTCCTCACATTCCGAGTCTCATCTTCTGAGAAGTGCCTCGGCGTGACCGCAGATCATGTCGATCATGAACGGCCGGCTAGCAACTAGGCACAAGCAACAATGTCTTGTCTCGGCTCACAACTATGTACTTAATCTAGTCGACAGCTAGGTGGACCTCTGCTCGACTCCTGGCCCGAAGCTCACCCGACAATATCATTCCCCTTGTTACTTGCTCGCGTTGCCCTCAATGGGCAAGTATTTCACCTGGCCATTTGAAGAGTTTCTCTTGCAGAGTGATACACTGGATCCGGCCGTGACCGAGCTGCAAGCGCTTGGTGCGGGACTTCCGAGGACGGGAACTGCTTCATTGGGCGAGCCGCACCGTCTTTACCGCAGAAGTTGCGCTCAATTGGCGCACAGGCATGCAGCGCTCACTATCCTTGGGTTTGGTCCATGTCACCATGGCTCAACATTGCCGAGCACGCCGGGACGGTCCCTAATGTACATTCACACCGTGGGGAGTGTGTCACGTTCTCTGTTCAAGTGGTTCAATCTGCTGAACATTATTAGAACCAGATGCCAATTACCGAGATCTGATGCGTGGTTATCGATCGACCGTCGACATGCCGAACTGCTGGCTTGTTCCCGAACTCCTTTCGGCATCCCCAAGGCAAAGGTCATATTGTCTCTGCGTGACTCTCCCGACGCGTGGTGGAAATCTTTCGAAAACACACTCGGGCGCATGCAAACCTTGTCGTTCCTCCTCACCACGCTGCCTCTTCCCTCCATACGGCTGTTGATAAGGACGGGTTATACATTCGGGCAACATCGACTGGACAAGCTATATGGAGGGCCGCTTGATCCAGACGGATACAACCGACACAACGACTGGGTACGGAGCGTTGTGCCGCGTGAGGAACTACTGGAGTTCAACGTCAAAGAGGGGTGGGAGCCGTTGTGCAAGTTCTTGGATGTCCCGGTACCGCACATTCCGTTTCCTCACACCAACGACACCGCGGCAGTCAGCATGCACCTCAAGAAGGCGAGGGCTCTGGGGCTGGTGTCGTGGGCGGCCATCTTTGGGTGTGCTGGAGCAACATGGTATTGGTACAGAATCGGAGGTTTCTTCGGATGATTAGAGTGCCCACATTGCTATAAGAGGGGGATAAGTTGTAGAGAAGCATGACTGGAATTCTCAGTTCGGGATGCGATGTCAGTGCAATTTCGGATATGTGTCCTCCATGTACGACATGCATGACGCCTCGGGTCGTCGTTCGGTTTGTCAGGAGACATTGACTGCAGATGCACGGGCTAGACGAGCACGGGCTACAGTAGAGCTGTGCACCCGACACTGAACGCCATGATCCGGGAGCCCGAGAAGTCGCCGGGGTTTAACATCAAACAAGATTGGGCGCCTCTGCCATTTCATGAGTGTTCGATGCCCGAGGTCCCCTTCCCCCTTGTGAACGACAGAGAGAAGATAAGACGATCTTACGCGTGTAGATAAGCATCCGTGGGGATCGGGTGCGTTACGAAGCCATCGACTCAATGCAAAACTCGATCTTCCGGGAGGACTCAAGAACTCGTTCCTGAGCTTCTGAGCTTCTGCGACGTCCTTCGGCACGTCCGCAGACCATAGCGACCCACCATCGAGGGACCAGCAACGATATCTCGTCTCAGGTCACAACAATATACTTAAACCAGTGCATGGCTAGGAAGAACTCTGTGCGACTTATTTCCTGGTGACCTGCCTCACGCCCTTCCCAAGATCGTCCGGACCACATTAGTTTGATTGTTCGCGCAGCTTTCAATGGGCAAGTATTTTACCTGGCCGTTTGAAGAGTTCCTCTTGCAGAGCGATACACTGGATGCATCCATGACGGAGCTGCAGGTTCTGGGTGCGGGACTTCCGAGGACGGGAACTGCCTCATTGTACGTCTCGCGCGATCCTTACGGCAGTAGTTGACCGCACTTGGCGTCCAGGCATGCAGCGCTCACCATCCTTGGGTTTGGACCTTGTCACCATGGCTCAACATTGCTCAGCACCCCAGGACGGTCTCTCCAGTATATTCATACCGTAGGAAGTGTGTAATGTTGTCTTCCAACGTAGGAATGTAGACTGGACAGGATTAGAACCAGATGCCGACTACCGCGTTCTGATGCGTGGATATCGATCGACGGTAGACCTGCCGAACTGCTGGCTTGTCCCTGAGCTACTTTTGTCATTCCCCAAGGCAAAGGTCGTCTTGTCCCTGCGCGACTCTCCTGACGCGTGGTGGAAGTCGTTCCAAAACACACTCGGTCGCATCCAGAACGTGTCATTCCTCATCGCCACCCTACCGCTGGGCACCATGTACCTCTTGATACTTATGTGTTATACGCTCGGGAAGTATCGATTGGGCACGCTATTTGGGGGTCCGCTCAATCGAGCAGGATACGACCGGCACAACGACTGGGTGCGGAGCATTGTACCACAGGAGAAACTACTGGAGTTCAACGTCAAAGAGGGATGGGCACCTTTGTGCAAGTTCTTGGAGGTCCCAGTACCGGACATTCCATTTCCCCACACCAACGACACTGCGGCAACCAACACGCACATCACGAAGGCGATGACTTTTGGGCTGGCGTTATGGGTGGCGATCTTTATTTGCGTTGGAGGCATATGGTATTGGTCCAAAGTCGGAGGTTGGGAATGGGCACTTCGGATGGTTAGAGAAGGCATACTGCTATGAGCGGGGCATGTGATACCGAAAGGAAGCATGACTGGAATTCTCAGTTCGGCAGAAGTACATCAGTAAAAAACAACCTTGTCTATTGTGGCTATGTAGCCTATATAGGGGTCCTAGCGCCCATGGCAATCCTGCCTTTATATAGCATTATGTCCTGTACTTTATGCACTTTGACAAACTCCCAATTCCATAAGATTTAGGCAGCAGAACTGCCAAACACATGTCAGCTACATGCTTGAACATGTTTGGAGAAAGCAGGACCATTGTAGACGGCAAAATCATGCTTGAAACAGTTTATCGATAGCATCCATAGCACTCATAGGGACCCCTGCTACAGTGACGCTCTGTAGTATTAGACCCTTATGGCCTGGCATCGCCCAATTTTCGTCGTAATCCCTGTCCCTCTGTTTATGTCGTCAATTACTCTTGAATCCACATTATATCTTGCTTTCAAATGCACCTCAGAAGCGGCCCACCTCTCAGAGATATCACCAATGAGAGAAAGAAGGTTGTGATGGTCAGCCCTGGCAAGAGAGCAGTAATGCTGTATGCTCGCTCCCGAGGCGACACATGGCAAGAAATCGCCGACTACACACATTGCAGCATTTCTGCACTCCAGTACAACATGAGAAAGCTTGAAGTGGGCATGGATATCAAAGAGCCTATCCACCAATCTGACCATCCATGTGTAATCTCTCCAGAGCAATTAGCTGAAGCTGTACGACAAATCGACGGTGATGACCTCCTGGATGGTGCGCAAGTCAAGCAACTCATCCTCCCACATGCTGGAGCATCTACCATTCGGCGGATATTGAGAAGAGAGGGACTAGGGGGTTATATGGCAAGAAAGAAGCCACTTCTATTGCCTGAAAAGGCAGTGGAGCACTTTGAGTGGGCAACGGAGTGGGGCAACATGAGTCTGGCAGACTGGAAGCAGGTGACTTTCTCCGATGAGTCTGCCATCAGTGTCTGGGGCTCTTATGGGCAAAAATGGGTCAGGAGAAGGGTGGGGGAGGTGCTCAAGAGGGGAAAGATCATCCCTGCAGTCAAGCATCCCCAGAAAGTGATGGTGTACGGCTCCATCTCTTGGTACGGTCCTGGATATCTTCATTGCATCCCCGGCAACCTCAATTCACTCAAATATATTGATACTGTCAAGGATGCATACCTCAGGAGCCTTACCAAGTGGTCATTACACCCAAGAGACCTCATTTATCAGCATGATAATGATGCAAAATCCAAGTCTCCACCAGTCATGCGATATTTGGACAAGCACAAGATCTTCCTCATGGGTTGGCCGGCATATTCTGCAGATTTGAACATCATTGAGCACTGTTGGACTTATGTCAAGATCAGGCTAAGGCAGAACCACCCCTTTGCAAGCACACCAGACAAGATTTGGGACACCGTGCAGGAAGAATGGGCCAAAATTCCTCTTTCATTCATCCGGACCTTATACATGTCCATGGAACGTCAAGTTGAGGCAGTTCACAGAGCAAAGGGCTGGCAGACCGATTACTAGTTCCCACATTGTATCACTTTCATTGTTTATAATTGATGAGCTGAAGTTAAGTACGATGTTATGCTGCTATGGAGGTGACAAGGTTGGGAGCCAGCCATAACGATGCAGCTCGTGATGCGATTCAGCAAGGGTCTAATACTACAGAGCGTCACTGTATCAGGGTCCTGCGGTTTTTACAGATGTATGTTTGAGTGAAGACCCTTTTGACAGTATGGAGTAATGGTGGAACTCGGTCAGCGAGATGACCCAGCTTGTGATGCCAGTGCCATTTGAGAAGCTTGTCTCTGCCATAGTGTTGTGTACTGCTCCGTAGTGTTTTCAACTCTCTTTGAGACATTCACATGGTATGTATCAATACTTACATAGTCTGGGACTAGCTTGTGTTGGATGATTCAGAGTTGCCAGATGTGTTGTATCTGCTGGAGGATCTCTTGGTTTGATGGATCGGCTCTGGCCTTGAAAGGCAACATTCTCTCACAGCCGTTAATACACCGTTTACACTTTTTTCTTATATATAGACTACGTCTGCGGCATAGGTAGTGATTGAGAAGCCCCCGTTCATGCGTCTCCCAGTCTGTTTATCATCCCGTTCACGTCTTTTGACCTCGCTGTATCCTCCCTGCCGTTCCCTTCTTGACACCTTTGGTATCCGCAATATCTAGGGTATCATACCCTTTGGTATTGAGCTAGCCATTGGTGTTGAGACCACTGTCATTGCTGTCATCCCTGCCGGTACCGTTACCAACACCATCCGCGCAAGGATCACATATGTGATCACAGCTACTGTCGCCATATCCATATCCTGTACCAACCGCCTTATGGAAGCCATCACACAGTTGGCCGTAGCAGTATAGTGGTGATTCTCATTACTAGCTACCGAGCTCTATCTGGTCTTGTACTACCGAGGCCACCAGTATTCCTATTGGACTCATTCCTTCAGATTTGTCAGGTATCAATCAGTTGTCCAGCTTGGCTTGGCTTGGCTTTGGCTCATTAGTCAGCAACTTGGCTTGGCTCAGCAACATTATTTTGCCTGAGCTGGAGCCGAGCCATTTGAGCAACTTGGCTTGCAGAGCCGGCTCAGGTTGACTCTACACCAACTTGAGTTGGCTTTTCTCATCATTTTACTGGACCTGGAGCTGAGAACGGCTTCGGCTTGGCTCCAAGCGGCTTTGGTTTGGCTCCCTCCCGGCTTGGCTCAACTTCAAGTCAACTCGGAGCCTGAGCCTGGACAACACTACTCTGCCGTGCCACTGGGACAACATGGCTGGCAAGTCATTTGGCCTGGCAGGAGACGCATACACATGGGCAGGACAGCTCAGCCTGCCAGAGGTTTACACCAACACTGAACTGCATGATCCAGGAGCTGGTTCTATCCGAGAAGTTGCTGGGGTTCAGGCTTGGGAGCCTCTCTTGACGGTGATCAAGATACCCAGGTCCCCTTCCTGGAGGCAAGTGGGTTACAAGACCTGCGTATGAGAAACACTCTTAGGGGTCCTCCATGCAGATCACCTCACCATGCGGATCACTCACACAGCCACATGTACTTGTTGCTTCCACATGTACTTGTTGCTTTGTGCATGCAAGTTCTCTGTCAATACAATGCCTATGTAGTCCAGAAAAGACAAGGGCTTTGGGGGGAGCTGTCAGGGCACCACAACAATATCAAAGTCTATCCTGCTATTCCAGACTCTGTGTGAGGGCACACTATAACCCCACAAGGCCACCACATGTAGACAGAGATCAGAGTCAAGCAGAGAGGTGTCAAAGAGGCGATTGTCAGGGGACGCCCCATTTTGCCAGGCACAATAGATCAAGACGCTGAGGCAAGGGAGATCACTGACCCTCAGGACCTCAAGGCAGAAATTGCCATGGACGAGTGGCGATGGGACCAGGCGACACTCAGGCATCATAGGTCGGCAGAGGCAACACAAAGGTGCTCCATTTCCCAAATGGAGAGGGCTTGTAAGTGGGGATCACAGGTTACCCTTGGACAGCAGGTGAAGGAGGCAATGGGGAAGCGGCCCTGAACAACTGTACAGTCAGCCACAGGATTTGCTTCCTTTTCCCCTAGTATATATATACCCCTAGCTAGACCCTTGTACCCCTCAGA
>KV424170.1:0-21393 GCA_001632435.1 Calocera cornea HHB12733
TGGGCAGGGGCGAGGTTCCGGCAGGGATTGGTCGTATCGAGCCGGGGGCGGGGACGGGGACTAGGCAGAGGGGAGACTGGGTAGATTGAGCTAGGCTAGGTACAGGGGGAAGATGATGATGAGTTGACACGACAAGGAGACCTCGCTTGCAGCGGGTCTGTACTTATACTAGTGGGGCGGCTATAAGGTTCCGAAGCCCAGGGCGGTGCATCGGAACCTGTCCCTGACAGACTCTATGGACTGCATACGATGTGTATATAAAGCACCCAGTCTCAGCACCCTCTGTCTGCTCACGGCAACAGTGACCTGTTACCCGGCAAACTACACGATTCTCATCTACCTGTCTCTATCCGTATGTTTCCCAAGAAAAACCAGAAGGGAAAAGGGCGGGCCAGTCCACCCCCTTCAACTGTTAGCCGGTCTGGATCTTTTAATGGTTCTCAGGGTATGTGCAATGTCCACCAGTCGTGAACAAGTGCTGAGTATTTGCTAGGTGGGCCGCCTGCCAGCGGACAGCAGTTTTTCCAATATGGGGGACCACCAGTCCAATGGCAACGTCCAATCCCAGTTCCAGGTGCTCGCACCTCCGTTCCTCCCCTTATTGGACAGCCGCCGCCTTTGAGTCTACAGCCATATCAGGGGTCTACCGGACCCAGTCCGTCTGGCGCGCCGCTCCAGAGGACGAACCCAACAGAATTCTCTCCGGACCAGCTTTCCGGCCCAAGCTTTGCACCTCAACTGTCTACATATGGCAGCACCACCCATGGCCCCTTGTTTCATGCAGGTCAACCTAGTCAACACCGACCACCAGCACCATTGCAAGCTTCTCCCACATATGAGAGTCTGCAACATCGACAGAGCCCGCCGACCGGCCCTCAACCATTTCCGGGATACTCCAGGCAAGGGCCACATTTGTCAAGCTTGCATGGACAGATCAATCTAAACGCGGCAGGTCTTCCTGCATCCGGCCAGCTGACGGGTCAAGATGGATACAGTCAAACCTGTCTAAGAGGATCACGTCGAGATAGGCCAAATCTGATTCCCTTACGAAGGATATGCACTTACAGGGTCAGGTTTAGGTGAGCCGAGTCAATTTGGGAGTGCCAGATGGGCATTCCGAAAGGGAGGATATTCTCATACGGGGGATTCTCTTAGACAGGTTTGACTGTACAACCCTATTCTGCAGGGCAACTTGCTCCCGTCGATGTACCCAACAGAGCTGGCTGCAGCTGGAGCAATCTATAACCCGGCAACCCGCCAAATGACCCCTCCACACAGCATTCCCAGCTATTTTCAAGGCCCAATGGCAAATGCAACTGAGCCGGGTTCTTCTCGCACTGCTCGGGTTGCCCTAACCGAGGCTTCCTCCCGCACAACGGCCCCAGCCTATATAATCGGAGCTTGTGTGCCTATCACTGGCCCAAGCAGCCGTTCATCGCTATCAAACAACAGACCAGCACAACTTCCACCCCCACCAATGACGGAAGAAGAAAAACTCCGAGAAGTTTATGAGAACTTCCCCCGAAGTGCTCCTACTACTGAAAATGCACAACATCAATATGTCCCCGATGTCATCCGTCGAGTTCACGCCATACGGGGACCCATAATTGCAGTTTTGAATGAGGCGCAAGAAGAGCATGGCCCCGACTCCCGAGAAGTGACACCAACCTCTTCGGCCGCAGGAACACGAGGCCAAGGTTCTGTTGTTCCTTCACTTCCATCTACTACTTCCTGGGGATCAGGTGGTACGGAGAGATCGCACAACTCAAACTCATCAGCAGCTACACCCCCAAGGACCACATCCTTGCACGGTTCAAATGATGCAGCTGACTTACCAGGAAGTTATGCGCCCCGCTGCATCTATTGCGACCATAACAATGTTGGCATAAGTGATGCTGCAGAGCACTTTCTTGTATGTCCACGGCGTTATTAGCAAACATACTCAGTACAGCATTGAATGTAGTAGTGATTATAAAAATGCATGCACATAGGTTTTACAGGTTCTAACGTTATACAAAGCGTGCTCGAACCCTTGGTTCTCGTGGCCAATCGAACTCGTCTGGCCGTAGATAATAGCCATGAAATAACAGCGCAGAAGAATTGGATTGTCTGAAAGCACAGTTCCAGTCAGACGGAAAGACTGGCATGAGCAACCGCCGTTGATACTCGGAGGATGCTTCGAAAGTTGCTGAGCGGTCCCAATCGATAATAGCCAGGAGATTGAGATTGCTGTCAACCATGACGTTGTGTGGGTAGAGGTCATTGTGTGCGAGATTCATTGCTGCCAGATTGTAGACAACTTGGGAGATCTGAGGTGTTAAGTGAGCATAATCGAGATCGGGATTTTTGTTGATGTAGCGCTGAAGAGTTTGACCTGGTATCCATTGCGATATCATGTAGGCGCATTCCAGTGTTCGACCGTAGTAATAGACAGTGGGCACTGGGGCAACAGTGGAAGCGAGATGTTGATTCCGGGCGATAGTCTCTACGTCCGTGCTTGGAACATACAAGGTGAGTAGAAATTCGTCCTCGATTCGATAGATCCTCTTGTGGCCGTTATCATAGATGAGATCTGCCCGTCTACCGGGCAGTATCACTTTGGATGTGACGCTCGCATTCAGTTCATGCGGGTCATGCCAGCGATTCCTCTCAAAACGGGTAGCGCAGCGGAGATCAGGTGTAGAGTGTATGTACCGTATTACGTTGTTATCTGGCCTGGGATTGTCGGGGCCGCTCTGTGGCGTAGTACGGTTGGTCTGAGGGCGGGGCGGATACTGATGCTGTGTGTTGTCAATCAAGTGCTCATCAGGGACATTCTGGATCATGATGAGCACTGGCGAGCAAGGAGATGGAATCAAATACATTTTGAATATCAGGAAGAAGTTCAGTCAATCGGCGTGCGTCTTCTCTCAAAGACCTCTTTGTCCGCTCCCAGTTTCTCATCATCATTTTGTGTGGATCCATGAGCACAGGCAGAGCTTGGTGGAAGAGATGGAGTCGTTGCGGAAGCTCAGGGGTTTCTTCAGTGGACTGAGACGGTCAGAATCAAGCGAATGCAGCGTCTCAAGAGTCAGAAAGGGGCACAGTGAGTCGAGTGAAGTGGCACTGACTGACAGCGTATGTGCTCTGTGCAAGACACCCCCGGCGCGGATGTAAAAGGCACAGCCACTAGACAGCAAGCTTGACCAATTATGCCTCCATTTTTGGGTCTAGAGTACACTAGTACACACCAGCAACGCGTTCAACTAGACTCCGAACAACAACACACAGGCTACCTAAAATTGACTTCAAACATGCTTTTCTGAGTATACAGCAAATGTCCATGGGACAGCTCTGACAACAGGAACAGTACCTTTCAATTTCAAACGAATGAATGTTATACTGAGTGAAGTCGCAACCTTGGTGGTTCAGCAAAACCAAACTCATCTCCGCGAAACCGGCATCCGTCCCACAACACTGCAGGTGAATGAAAACGTCTGAATGCAAAATCCCATTCGTGGAGGAGATCCGGCAGAACCGCTCTTCGCTGGTATTCCTTCGACGTCTGCAGTGTGCTCGAACGATCCCAGTCGATGATCGCAACCAGATTGAGATCTTGATCCACAATGACATTTTGTGTATTGAGATCGTTGTGAGAAAGATTGACGGCGGCCAAATCGGCGACGATCTGGACGATCTGTGGGGTGATGTGGGAGTAATCGAGGTGTGGGAATTTCCGGGTGTAAGATTCGAGGGTACGACCGGGAGCCCAGTGAGATACCATGTATGCGCACGAAAGGATCCACCCGTAGCAATACACTTTAGATACGGGAGCCACAGTAGAGGCCAGATGCTGGTTCCTGGCTATCGCTTCCACATCGATAGTCGGCAGAAACATGGTAAGGAGAAGCTGATCGTCAATACGGTACAGCCTCTTCTCCCTGGTGGCATAGACCAGCTGGCTTTTCCTTCCGGGTACGAGGAGTTCAGGGGTGATAGCGGGGTCGGGTTTGATGGGATCCTTACGAAAAGCCCTCTCAACACGAGTCAGTCGTCTGAGATCAGGCACGGAGCGAGTGTATCGGATGAAGCTCAGCGTTCCTGTAGGGTTGGGGTAGCGAGGCCTTGGCGAAACCTTGACAGGTACATCATGTATACTGGAATTGTGGGAGGATCCTGTGTCCTGAACAAGGTCAATAGAAGATCTGCGAAGACTGCGAAAGCATCCACCTCATGTATCATTGGAATGAGTTGGGAGAATTTGCGCGCGTCTCGCCGAAACTGATCTTTCGTGCGCTCCCATTTCTTCTGGGTCCATTAATAGCCAGTTGTATAAGTGAGGTGTCCGATGTCTGAAACCGTTTACACTGTGGACGAAAAGACAATGGAGGTCACACCGAATGAGTCTAATGCATACTTGCGTACTTTCCGCCACTCATACCCGTCAAGCGGAGGCATGTGATATGATGGCTTAAGGACTTATCCATTCCGCCTCCGACTTGGTCGCGTCGCGTTGAAGTTCTGAGTCCCCAGTTCCTCTAAGTTATAGGAAAAAGTTTTGAGTTTTGATCTAGAAACCACTTCAATTGCCTATAATTAATGTATATAAATACAATGTACAGCCTTCACCTGCCTTAGAGATGACATCAAGAGAAATTGGCTCTGAGAAATCGCGTTCAAGACTCGGCAAGGTTGTGGCTGTGCCTTTTGGTTCTCGCTCCGTTTTCAACAAAAACGAGTTCTGTAAAATTTGGATAACTTCAGAGTTCTTTATGACATTGATGTTGTATCAAATAAGTGCACATAGTAATATCTAAAGTAAATGATGAATTTGAACAAGTGTGGCCAGGGTGCTAGTCATCACTAAAAAGCGTTGGGCCCTGGTAGCAGGGGTCCCTACCGCAGCTATCGGTGCTACGGACATTCTGGCCCGGCACTTTCTTCTGAAGCGGAGTGCTCCACTTTTCTTGCAACTTAAATCTCTGGCTGTCTGTAGGTACAAGCTGTCCATATGATTCTGAACAACCAAAATTTGACTCCTATGGGAGCCATGCCAGGTATGTGTGGTAGCGCTATGTAGCATGGGACTTGGCAATGGGTGCTAGGACCCCTATAGCTGCTACATAGCCACAGATAGCCATGTCGGTTTTGAGTGATGAGTGGCTGTCATGCCGCGTCCAATTTGCTTCCGTGCCAGGGACCCTTCGTTACATGCCTCCGAGGCTGGATCGATGGTAATGCATGATACACAGGATCTTCTTATCGCCCCCGTCGAAGATCAAATTGGTGCGACGGCCGGAACGGTGGAATCTGGCCTCGGCCAGGCTTACAGTAAGACCAACTTGAAGTTGTGAGGTCGTCGACCACCGTGGCTGCGCCGTTGGAGTCCATTTGCCTCTGGCTCACACCTCGCCTGCCTCCGAGTCCGTTTGGGTTGCCACACCGACGGTTAGTTTTAATTCTTACACCATTCCCATTCACATAATTGAAGATGTGTTACACAGAGCGTGTTGAGCTCATAGCTTTGCTTTACTGCGCGTCCGCCAGCCCGAAGCCTGCAAAACTGCTGCTGAGACTTACCGGAATTCCCGGCTTGCAACCTGGCATTACATATGCGAACCGCGTTGGACCATACACAGCGACCGCTGCTCACTTCTCGCGCTACTTAAACTTCCTTCATGCTCTGGTATTTTCCGGACCCCAACTATAGATAACCAATAGAGCATTCGTGTTCGATGTCAACAGCGATCTAACATCCCGCGCCGTTGGGTATTCCGCCCAAGCCGATGGCCTGCCTTCCCTGTCGCACCGCCAGCTCCCCCAAACCCACGGCAAAGCTGGCCTTTCGACGACTGCTCTACCAGCGCCAGCTATCGTCCCGACTTGCGTCCCCTGCTCCAAACTGGCCATTCCCAGAGTCGCTCGTCCTCGTCCCCTTGCGCCCGGGCTCCCCCACCCCCGCGCCATCCCTATGACTCGGAACGCATCCCGGCCCGTCGGGCTTGATCGACGCGCGCGCAAGCACATGCGTAGTATGGATTCTTGCCACCTGCCTTCTGGAAAATACCGAGTTCGGCACGCTCGGCTCGCTCGGCGGCTGAGCTGACTCTGGCGTCTCTAGAGGCGGGATTCAGGAGCGACCACCTGCCGGAATTGCGCCAGCCAATCAATTTTTGGCTCCACCTACCCCTGAGGCGTCCAATCTAGTTATAGGCGCTTGTTTAGCTCGGGCTGTCCGTCTTGGGTGTGAGCAACGTTGGGAAGATTCTCATACAGCTGCGCCAAGCTCGTGCTGTAGCTCCTAAAGCAATTGATGATCCGGATATATCTAGGCGGCGGCCACAATAGACTGAGAACAATGGGATGGCCTCATGCTTGCTGACGAACGGTTGCGTCAACCCATGCCATGGTCCTGGCAAGCAGCACAGTACTCTTTCCCTTCGATATCCTCGCCTGCATGCGTTTGACAAGTTCCCCTTTGTTCGAACAGTGGGGATTCGGACCCTGTTGTTCGGTAGATCTCGAGTATCGGAACAATAGCATTTAATGGTATCCGTTTGCATAGGATACTGGCAACGTCATTCAGTGAGATTACCTAGCGTTCAGGGTGTGGTTGTGACTGCAACGAGTCGATAGACTCAAAGGTGCGGGAAGACTGATAAGCATTGCCTTACAGAGCCGGTGTTCTCTAAAGGTGTGTGTGATAGCTGCTCAGGAACAGCACGACTGCCTAATAAGGTCAGTGGCGCCATGTACAGCTTTTGTATGCACACGAGTATAATCAGGGATTTATTTTGACTGGACCTATGACTGTGGCGGAGGCCCAAATGGCCTTCTTTTCCCAAGCCAGGGGTTCGCGCAGTGCTGGACTGGCTGCCGAGGTTGTGTCCCTCATGGTTCTGTCAAGCAAATAGACAGAGACGGGTTTGTGATGTGACTGGAGAAGTGCAGCTACAGTCTATCCGGCAGTCCGGTATTGCATATGCTCGGTGACCTGTAAGGGTTGCCAAGGGCTGTTACCTGCACTGGCAGACACATCTGGTCCGGCGGTACAAAAGGAAGCCCCGCGACCTCGAGACACTGCAGAACAACCACGTCTCCTCAATTTCCTCAGATGGCCTCCCACAGAGCCGACAAGGGGAAAGGACGTTCAGGACCTTCTTCTGTGGGTGGTACCACAACCCCAGCTCAGGAGGGAAGTGATACCGACTCCGATTCCTCTTTTGGGGTTGACCTCAACACCCTGAAGGACCCCCCGGATGTGTCGCCTGAGCTAGTCGACTGGACCAAACTGCAAGTTCGCCAGAAAGACATGCGACAAATGGACCTCTGGAGGGCCGACCGCCAGGCAGCACGCCTTAACCCATATGCTGCCCAACCCATTCCCATCCCGCAGCCACAAAGAGGCCGAGGTTATCCCACACGCCTTCCAGCCCAATTTACTCGCTCAAGCTACACCGGATCTTCCCAGCTTCCTGCAAAATCACAAGGTCTCTCCCGAAGGAGTGATCGTCAAATATCTCCTTTGGCACAGTTTCCACTCGCCAGTAGACAGGCACCCAATCGGTCCCCTTCCGTGGGCAAAGGTCCGCCAAATTCTCAAGTGCCATCCATGAGAGTACCCGTCCCACCTCATGCACCGCCATCTGCGCGTCCCCTTCAGCGACCCGGCGACTCTCCTTACCCAGCTGCAGTACAGTGGGGTCAGTATCCAAACTACCCTATCCGACCCACTCCGCCTCCAGCAGAGGGTGAAGCAGACGTGTATGGTTTCCTGCGTGGCCTTCCAGTGCATTTGCGGGTCACGTCAGCCGAGCTTCGGGAGTCTGAAGCTGCCCGACGCATGTCAAGTACGAGCCCGGCCACCGACAATTCAACCTATATCCGTTACCTCTCCAGCGCAGATTCAACGGCATCAAGGGGAGGCCAAGCTGTACCAGATCCCGCCCTTGATCCTGAGGCAGATCCCGCCTACTTTCCTGTGTTTGATGACTCTCTCAATCGCGAACCCGAGCTGCGGCGGCCACGACCTCTGCGGCAAGTCATGTGCGACTTTTGTGGAGAATACAAGGTGGAGGGCTCCGACCTTCTCATGCATGAGCTGCGATGTGAGGAGCGGGACGGAAGGCCGATCTAAGCGAGTTAGGTACCTTTCTTAAGGTGCGCTAAAGTAGTCACCATCAGGGACACCGGACACAGAGGTTATGTATACATTCACCACTCCTTCTAAATAAGCAAGGAACAAGGAACGCTGAAGAAATGATATTGTGCTATGCATATACAGGTAGTCGATGAGGCAATGTGCGGCCGAATTCGCAAGCATCAAATTCATAACCATGAAACAGTATAGAAGACTGGAAGGGTCGAAATGCAGAGTCCCAATCATGCGGTTCCAAGTAGTTCACAACTCGTCGCTGATACTCCGGGCTCTTATCCAGAGTATCGGAAGTATCCCAGTCGATAATTGCCCGTATATTGAGGTGGCGGTCGACCATCACATTCCTGGGATAAAGGTCGTTGTGAGCAAGGTTGACGGAGGCGAGCTGAGCCACTATAGTTTGGATCTGGGGCAGCAACCTCGACAGATCCAGACCGGGCTGTTTATCGACGTAGTATTGCAGATTTCGGCCAGGTATGAAGTCGGTCAGCATGTACGCACAATCGACTGTCCGCCCAAAGTAGTAGACCCAAGGCGCAGAGATGACTTTTGCAGCAAGACTTTGATTCCGTACTATTCGCTCGATGTCCGTGTCCGGTGGTGTGATGATCAGAGCGTATCGATTGTCTATGCGGTAGATCTTCTTCTGTCCGGCATTGGAAACCAGTTCGAACGGATGGCCAGGTACGATATAGTCGGGGGCTGCACCCTCGGGGAGGTTTAGAACGCCCTCTCCGAAAAATGTCTCGAAAGTCGTCATAGAAAGGAGCCTTGGAACAGATCTCGTGCGCCGTATCGCGCGGTGTGTTGGCCATCCCGGGCTAGGTCTACGACTAAGGGTATCGTTGGATACATCTTTTGGCTTCGAGAAATTGGTCTGCTCTCTTGGTGCGGCCGGCACCACGCAAGAAGCAACCTAATCCGAGGTCAGCTGGCACACGTGCGTCTAGACGATTGGAGTACTTACGCCAGAATGACTAGCCAATAGATTTGACAGCCGTGCTGCGTCGTTCCGGAGAGATTTTTTCATACGCTCCCAGTTCGTTCGCCAACGAGGCTGCAGCTTTTCTGGTAGCGGACGTGCTAACTGAAACACGATGTCAGTTCGGAAGACAGAAGGATATATATATGTGACCGACATCAACCATATCGTGTCTGTACCGGTTATTTAATGGATTGTCTCCGCCAAATCGAGCTGTTCAGAGTGTTGCAGCTTATGATGACGAGGAGGAAGCTAGGAGTATGTCATGAGAATGGTCTGTCGCCAAACCTGCTTGATTAGATTCCGGCCAGATATTGCACCGCCTCAGTTCGATGCACAAAGGCGCAGGACTGGATTTCAATATGCACCTAGAATGCAATTGCGGTGCGTGTACATGCGATACCGCTGACTAGCCTAACAGCGACAATCACCATGCCCGGAACCTCAACTAGGGTGGTTCGGCAATACCAAACTCGTCTCCGCGAAACCAACCAGCACCCTTCGAGTAGCACAGCAGGAGAGTGAAAAAGTCTAAATGCAAAGTCCCAGTCGTGAAAGAAATGTGGCACGACTGATCTGATCTGATACTCTGGAGATGCCTCTGGTGTGCTCGATCGGTCTCAGTCGATGTTAGCGACCAGATTAATGTTCCGATCAACGATCACGTTTTGTATGTAAATATCGTTGTGCGCATGGTTGACCGAGGCTAGATTGGCGACCGCCAAGGATGTGGACAATCTGCGGCGTGATGTGAGAGTAGTCGAGGTCCGGGAACCTTCTGACGTAGTTTTGAAGGGTACGGTTCGCAGCCCACTGAGATGGAGTATAAGCGTAGGAAAGCGTCCTCCCGTGGGAGCATACGCTTGGTGCGGGAGCCACAATGGACGCAGGATGCTGGTCTATGTCAATAGCTTCCACACCAATAGTCGGTAGAAACAGAGTAAGAAGAAGCTGATCTTCGATACAGTGCACCCTCTTCTCTCCACTGTCGTAGACTAATCAACAGTTTCTTCCGGGTAGGAAGTGTTCAGGCCTTATGGTTCGATCAATTTTGACGGGGTCGTTTCGCAGTACACTTTCAAGGAAAGACGTTTGCATTGAATCTGCCATGGAGCGGGTGTATCGGAAGAAGATGAAGGTTATCGATCCTGTGGGACTCTTGCACCGAGCAGATATGGGAAATTCTTGATGTCTAGTGGTGTTCACGTTGGTAGTCAGGTTGCCTTGTTGATCAGGCTTCTCCTACAAAGGCGTCAGAAGGAGACCCGTAAAGATTCCGAAAGTATTTCCTTTCCGCGTACTTGGAATGGGGAGAGAAACTCAATGCGCGTCTTGCCGAAACTGCTCCTTCGTTCTCCCGAGTTCTTCTGGCTCCTGCGCCAAATGCAGTTGACTGTGAGTGGCGCAGCTGCTGGATTGGTGGATAGATGTGCCTTCGGGTCTCATTGCAAAGCGCGGCGAGCAGGCTGGATGAGAACGACAGGATATGAAACTGATCGGCCAAGAAAAAGGGTCGACAGCTCGGGAAAAGGCGCCGGTATGCGGCAGTAAACATTTCCCCTTTGTTCGTGCTTCAGCCCTGATAGCGTCACGGATGAGTTCAGACGTATGTTGGGACGGCATGTACACATACTGGATATGAACGGAGCGACTGGATGGCCCAGGAAGCTCGCTGCCAGAGTCTTCCGTCGCTAGTGTCGTGTGGAGGGACATGAATTTAAGATGACTATCACTTAGCTGCCAGATCGTGACTCGCTGTGCCACGTGACTATGAGACACAATTGGCACCACCCAGCTCGGTGATCTGGACGGCATTATGGTAGCACATACCATGGAGGATGTCATCGTAAGCCTGATACAGTGATACCGCCGTCGCAAGATACTTGGCGAGAAGCGGCTTTATCGCATCGAGCTAGAATGCATGTACACTTCAAGTCCAGGTATTTTGTCAAGGGTGGAGAAAACGCACGACAGCATGCTCACCTCCATAAACCGCAACAACAGTAAACGCCGTGACGGATTCGCAATGAGAGGCGTGTTCTATGAGGACCCTGAACGCGCCGGAAATCGCAGGAAGCCGGCGGCGGGAACTCGCCCGATTCGGCGACGTGCGGCACCAATGGCAAGAGGACCCACGTCGCAGATGTAGGTTACGATTCATACTCGTTCATGAATGGGGCACACTCTTGCAAGATGTACCCACCCTCTCGCTACTACTCAGTCGAAACTCCTGCATATGAGATGCCGAGTATCGATCTCACCACCCAGTTGTCTAACCCTGCGCTGATTGGGCACTGGTCTGCTAATCGGCGCAAGTCCCTGCCGGCGTTTGGGCGCCAAAAGCCCGCATTTCAATGTCGATTTCAGCAGATCCGACTGATCTCAGCGATCCGGCACATTCGGCGCTCCCACATTACCTTACACTGACTATTACTTTGGTCTGCCTACATCTTTGAGTCTCGGATGCGGACTTGGTCTTCTACAATGTCGCGTGCGGCTGACAGCTGCACTGGCTCGTCGACGGTCCTCAAGACTTCTTCTCCGGTCACCGATCCCGGTCCGCCAGCGCCATCTTTAGACTATCTGGCTGTGGTTGTCGCATCTGTGCTGTTCTCAAGCCCCTATCGTACGCGAGCCTTCCGGAAGGGGTGACTGCGCTCTGGAAGTGCTGATGGCGGACCTGGTACCCCACAATACATACCACTGGAAGCCGCGCTACTTCCTCTTGGCGACCTGATATTCCCGGTCATATGAAGAGATTCCTGTGTTCTGGGTGTGACACTTCTCGGAAGGTTTCTGGAAGGTGCTTCTCTCGAAAACGGCGATATCGAGCGACGGTGAAAGGGACCGGGACCGCGGAGTGTTCGCGTACGTACCTCGACGTTGTTCTGCGTTTGACCGGCATTGAGTTCCTCAAAGGAAGGCCCCTTTCACAACTCAATGTCCTTCGACGTATCGCCGGACATCGCGCTTGATCAGTAATCTCTTTCGCAAGTCACATTCCGCACCTGACCCTGCACCTGGTAGAGCGAGAGACAACTCCTGATTGTGTGAGAAGAGAATCACCTGTGTCCGGTCAGACCCACCATTGTCCAGCATCTTTCTTTGGCATTATGTGCCACAGATATCCATGCCAGTCTAATGATTCCCTCTCATGGGATCATGGCTGGACTCGGCCGAGTCCAGCCTTGATCTCATGATCTGCTGCTTTTGCTGTCTCTCTGGATGAATCACCGGCAGCAGCAGCATTTACATCCTCTGAATCAATTCCTTGTCCTTATTAGTAATAATTCATTAATACAATTGCGTTGATATCGATGTAATTCATTGTTATTCATGATTATCCAAATGGTCTATTAGTCCCAATGAACATCAAAGCTAGTGCGATTCAGGAAGCGCATCCTAGTCATGCTGAGCCAATGTTGCGAAGCGCTTCTCCCCTTATCAGAGCCATATCATCAGCCCCTTGCTTCTCTTATGCGCTCCCACGTAAACGTGCAAGAAGCAGCAGTGAGGTCTAATTGACTTGCCTCGAGAACGATGCTTCAGCTTGACCCTGTCACAGCACATCAGCTGACGTTACGTCTTCCCGATGTTTCGGGTCTGCATGCGGTCTCATTCCGCAGACCCTGGGGGCAGCCGGCGTCGTCCAGTCCCTGTCCCGGCCGGCGTGCGGTGCTGTCACGAGGGCCGAGGACGGAGGACGGAGGAAGCGCGAGGAGCGAAGGGTACGGAGCGGGAGGGAAGGGGGACGGGCAGGCTATCTGGTGTAAACTACGATAAAGCGAGAGAGCGCAGGGAGCTGCAGCTTCCGGAACGCATGCAGAGCAGAGGCAGGCGCAGGCGCAACCCGACGTCCGTGGCGGAGGCTCGAGCTGTCAGGCGCGTTCGCCTTCTCACGGTCAGGTCACGGTCCAACGTGCTAGTGCGGCCGATAGCAGATGTGCGAAGCGCGGGCAGGTGAAAGTCCGTGTGTGGTGTGCTGCTCGTTGTGCGAAGCGCGAAACTGTGTCGTGACACACCGCGGTCACGTCGTACATGATAGTTTCCTGTAGACAGCAGCAGACAGCAGTGCAATTAGGTTGGCACTAGCGTCAAACGGCGCTGATACGTTTCTAGGAAGCGGCCTCCACCGACTCGATACCGGTGCTCGAGCTGACAATGCGATCGTATACCCCATACCGCACAGCCCACACCGCACACCGCTGCAGTCAGTGGTCCCGTTCCTACGGTAGGGCGATACCTCCTCGGATGGCCCGATACGATACGGCGGCGCACGTCCAGGCCCTGCCCGTCCTTTGTGCACGTCGCCAACGTGTTTTGGGCTATTCATTCGCCCTCGTCTCATCGGTGCGGACTGTACCCTATCGAATCCTATGCCTGGGGATGCTTATGCTTATCCCAGCGGCACATGGTGCGCCGAGGAGCTTAATTGCGGAAAACAAATAAGACCCTGGGGAGAGTCGGGTGCACTGGAATGCTGTGGGAAGGGATGGAATGCGAGGGGAAAGAGGGCGACGGGAGGGGATGGGTGACAGGATGAGGCCATGGCCGATGTCTCGCTGCGATGTGCGACGCCGCGCCGAAGCGACGAGGGAGCGGGGCCGGGAAGCGAGTCAGCACCGGCGATGCTGGAAGCGGCCGGGGGCGGCGCGGCGGTGCTGCTGCTGCTTGGAGACAGGTGCTTAGTACGCCGGGACCGGGAGGCCGGCGTTTCGGAGACGCGCGATCGTGAGCGGGGAATGTGATGCGCGACGGGGATTGGACTGGCGGGCGAGAGATAGCGGCGGCGGCGGCTTTTCGCAGGGTCGGTGACGCGCAGAAGGCATCGTATCGGTAACTTATTGCGAGGTTGAATTTTCTGTCACTGTGGTGGGTGGTCGGGCGTGTGAAGACGGGCTAGCGAGACCAGACCAGGAAGCGCGGCAATGATTGCGAGGTCCGATGCTAAAATTTACAGCGGACTGGAGAAGTGTGCGATTACGAGAGGGCGGGCTGCAGTTCGGTACGGTACAGTATGGAGGAGGGCCTCGTTGTCTGGTGTCTTCTGGTGTTCGGGGTGTTCATGATTGTGGGCTGTATGTCTAATCTGGATGTGCTGGCCCTGCCCTTGTGGGCGGAAGGAGGGAAGTGTGGCGAATTTAATGGGCGGGCGATGGACAGCAAAGCACCGAGAGCGGGAGGGCGGCAAAGGGCGGCCAAGGGCGCGGGAGCACAAGGTGGAATGAGAAGGCGCGAAGGAGAAGGGACGCCCGACTCGGAGGGTTTCATACGCTCCTCCCTCTCCCCAGGGACTACTGCAGCGCCGCCTCGAGGCGCCTGCTCGCCTCGCTCTCCCCACCGGCGAGTCTGTTGCCTCCAACCCTCGCCACCCACTCCGGAAAATGGACAGCAGAGTCTCGCCATCGCGTTATTTGGCCAAGCGGGCGACAAGGGGGACAATGGGGGGACGCTTAGGGCCGTGAGTGTGCGGTGGTCTGGCTCGCCCGGCGGTGTGTGGTCTGGGATGCGATGCGGTGGGCCCGGGGGGAAGCGATAGGATAGGATAGGCCAGGGGCCGGCCGGGCGAGGGCTCTAGACCCCCCCCGTGGTCCCTGCCGGCCGTGTGCGCTGCACCGTGCTCGCACTCCTTCCTCCTTCGGCCAAATGCAGCACAAATCCCAGCCCGGCCCTGGGCACCCCCGCCTCCCGCCTTCCCCCTGGCCCGTCTTCTCTTTCACCACACACCATCATCCTTCCTGCTTCTCCCCCGGCTTCTCCTCCCCTGCCGGAGGGTATATAAAGCGGGCTAATTCAACTCGGACATGGCGGCCACCCTCCCCCGCCCCCCCGCGCGCTCTAACGCCTCCGGACAACCGTATTCCCATAACCACATATCAACCCACGACGTTACCCCCCGCTCCGGCCCCCACCCCGACTCCCACTCCCACTCCCAGCCCCACCACCACCACCACCACCACCAAGAACAAGCGATGGCCGCCCAGCAGCCGCAGGTGTCCATACAGCTGACCCGCCCAGGAGACGGGATCGTGCGTCCCTCCTCTCCTCTTCCTGCCTCCCACTCACCGCAGAGCAGAACCGCGCCCGAGTCCGTGGTGGTACGCTCTCTTCGCCCATATCGCACGCATACAGGTAGCTGACGGCGAGCAGATGTCATCCTTATCAATTACACGGCCACCCTCGCGGACGGCACGGTCGTCGACGCGACTCTCGATCGGGGGAAGCCGTACAGGCTCGAGTACGGCCAGGGGGACGCGATCAACGGGCTTGACTGGGGTGCGCTCTCCCGCTCCTGCCCCTGCCTGTGCCCCTGCTAATGCGGCTACGGTGTGCGTTCTGCAGCGATGGGCCGGCCAGCCATGTCCCTCGGCGCCCGCGCGAAAGTGACCATCCCCTCGTGCTACGTGCGTGCTCCCTCAACCCCGTGCACTCTCCTGGCGGGCACTGACGTACACCAGGCATACGGCAAGCGCGGCTGGCCGCCCATGATCCCCGGCGACGCCACGCTCTACTTTGACGTCGAGGTCGTCGGCGTCGGGCACAAGTTCTTCAAGTCCAACTGGTACGACAAGGCCTAACCCCCCATCGCCCATCGCCCATCACCCTGCCCTCCATCGCTACCCGGCTCCTCACCTCTCGCCCATACCCCCCGGCACCTGTATCCCTGGACGTCACCCGTCCCCGGCCCAGCAGCCGCACGCCCATCCCATCCCGGTTCCGGCTCCTCCCCGGACGCACATCTCTTACCATCTCAACATGGATAACCCCCGGTCTCTTGATTCTCCCACACCCTCACCCTCACCCTTACGCACGCCCGCCCACCCACCAGCGCACCATACACCAACCATACCCTTACCCACCTGCACCCTGCACCCCTGCACCCCTGCAACCTGTTGTACCCCCTCTGCTCTGCTGTACCCCCTTGTACCCTTAGCCTGCACCGCCAGCACCCGCACCAGCAATGTATCACCTCACCCCACCGCCCACCCCTCTTCCAAAAGCTGGTAACTCGACTCCGGCAATGACGAATTCCCGATCAAATCAAGTAGCAATAGCAATAGTCTGTCTCTCTTCTCTCTCTCCTCTGTCTCTCTCCCTGCGGCTCTTCATGTCCTGGTTCTCGTTCTGGTTCTCATTCGTGTCACCCCGACTCGCGGTTCTCGAGTAGCAAAAGTACAAAGATCATCTGAAATCCCATTACCCGTGTGCTCTCCCAATGCTCAGCGTGCTCCCACCCCAGCATTCACGCGTCCCCTTCCCCAAAGCTCAGCCTGCTTCCCACGTCCATCCGCTTGCAAAGCACCTGAAAATTTCAGGCCGACATTTCACGCACCCGTACAGCACCGTACAGCACGCACGGGCGCCCTGCGCCCTGTGCCCTGCGGTGCCCCCTCGGGGCAAGCCAAATCGCGCGCGCGTGCATGACGCAAGGAATACCCGCACCCCTGGGCCAGCACAGGCATTTCGAGCGCCTCGCTCAAATTCTGTCCGTTGATGACTGATCTCACTGGACGAAGATGGGAAATGAGAACTGGGAACTGGGAACTGGGACGCGCTGAGGCCCAAGGGGTGCCAGAGGCCGAGGAGTCGCTCCTGGGAAGCTTGGGCAAGCAGCCTGGCGGGCGCGGCTCAATGTTCCACACACACACTAGTACATGCTGCTTCCCCCCCCACGTCCGTCAGAAGCAAAGTTCTGCGCTGCGCGGGTGAGCTGAGCTGCGTGTCCCGCGGTCGGACAGCGCGCTCGCAACAACCCGGGCCTGGAAGGTCGCGGCCGCGCGCACGCCTCGCGCTGGGCTGAGGACCGGTCTGTGGCTAGCCTACTGGCCTGGAATCATGCCTTGAGCGCAAGGGGCTGGGAAAGCCAGAGGTTGCAATTGGCAGGGGGTGAGCCGGCCGGATCCCGCCCGGTTGTTGCCGGCTAGGGTGGGAAGAGGCGAGCCTGAAGAGGGATGAAGGAACAGGGATGAAGGAAGAGGGAGGGAGGCCAAGCGTGCGAGGAGGACGCGGCCGAGGGTGAGGGTGAAGGATCAGCATGTTGCAGAACTGGCGAAGACAGGCAAGACTCAATGGCGGGTACTGTATGGCCAATGCCGTTGATCATCCACCGAACCCGATTCGCGCGCTGGCAGAGGTCCGCCCACCTCGCAGTACATGGGAGCAAGCAGGAATGCTGGGCACAATGGGTTGAGGACAAGCGACTCGGGAATGGCCGATTTGGAGCAGAGGACGCAGGCCGGGACGAGGGCCGACGCTGGCGGAACAGCGCCTCCCACCGCGTCGGTACAATGGCTAGCCATGCCGCGGCCCTGTGGGGACGGATACGATGGGTAAGGCAGGTCATCCATTCGCGAGGAACACCCATAAAGCAGGGCCGATGAGATCGCAATTGAGATTGGATACGATGGCCTTATCGGTTATCTGAAGTTGTAGTCCGGGAAATGCCAGAGGGTACGGGAAGTAAAGGTTGCGCGAGAAGAGCAGCAGTTGGCGTGGACGGTCTCACGCGATTCGCGTATATAATACCGGGTCGCGAGCCGGGACACCCGGTAAGTGTATCAGCAGCAGTGGTGCAATATCCGGGTTGACGGTCGCGCAGTAGTGAACGAAAGGTATTAGATCAACACGTTTTCAATTCGGTGGATGGGGATGGTGTGATGAATAGAAGCAGGGGCTGAGAGCGTCAGTGCGGGAACGCGCTCGGCGGTGAGCCGGTGACAGGAACGGTTTTGCACGCGTTCGACCCGCGGTCAGCACCCAACCAAGAGCAGCCGGCGTCGCCTCCCCTTCCCGGAGCCCAATGCGATCAAGTGTCCCAATTGGGTGGTCTGCATTCATGGTATGCATTGCTCCAACAACGCCCGCACAATGCAGCTGTGACTCGACTTGCACCGTGTCCTGGCTGACCCGGTATGCCACCGACCACAAAGGGAGACGTCCGTTCGATAGTGGAATGGACTGTTCAGCTATAGGACGATCACCGAGATCATCGAGGCACAATATGATGAGAGGAGGGCGATGATCCGGCGATGATCAGAACTGACTGGATTGAGTGGATGTCCGCGTGCGTCCCTCCTGTTGCTCGTACGGAGTACTGTGCTGACTGTATGCATGCAGTGTTCAACACAACTCATCGCTCAACCAGGCCATTTCGAACAATTACAAGCACGTACAGCCTAAGAAGTCGGACAACAAGCACCGGGTCCGTTACTAATATGGACGGTGCTTTGCGTGGGGCTCCTCCTCTCTGCTCGCACTTCCCTAAGCACCGAGCGGGAGCTCCGAACCCGCACATCGGCCGGCAGTAACAGCCAATCCTACTATACAACTCTTGAGACTCTTCCCCCCATGGGCACACATCAACTCTCGGGCAGGCTCACTCAGCGCCTCGCGAAGCGCGGCCAGGAGGGCACCTTGGATGAGGTCCGACAGGCGCATACAGGCGGAGCAAATCGGGGCGATGACACCCCGTCGATATTGCTTGATGCACTGAACCAACGACTCTACTGGCATTGCTCCTGCTGCTTTCCTGTCCGACGCCGAAGCTCTCTTTTTGGTCGTTTGAGGAAGCTTTCGATTGTCTCTGAAGCAGGCCGATGCTGGGCGCCTATTCTGCAAATCGGACAGAATCAAGCGACCATTGAAACCGAGCTTCCGGGAATTGCGCTCGAGAGCTTGCTCTCATTGCGGAAGATAGCCAGAGCTTATCTTCCCTATCTCCGAGCGTATCGTGATGACACTTCAATTACACGTGCATTCGGAAAAGCTGGCTCAGGGGTATTGAAGCATGAGGGCACAAAGGGGGGAAATTGCCGCCGCACCCTGCCATTTTAACACCAAACCGTTTCCTACGCTGGCCCTCCTTGCACACAAACGTCTCTAATTTTCCCGCATGGAGACACCGTTGAAGGAGGTGAAGCCAGTGGAAGAAGAGCCATATACAGAGGAGATGAGGCAGAAGGTGCGTCAGCTTTGACTGGCTTGAAATCACAACTCATGGAAGCACTTGTGCTAGGCCATAAAAAGAGCCAATAAACAATGGCGGAGGAACTGGAAGCGCATGTTGGCGGGATTGCGCGAGGACGCGCTCAGATTCGACCGTTTACTACCTGCCATCCAACAGGTTCGCCCACTGCCTTGCTTGTGTTCTTTACTGGTACTAACAAGACAAAGGATGAGCCGCCACCTTCACCAACCACCTTCCAAATGGCAGACCTGGGGGCGGAAATTCCGCTTCTTGATGCCAAGAAGGCAAAAGAAGGCGAAAAGACATCTTCGGCTGGCCCCGCATCCGCGACGCCCCTCGAGATCGTTGCTGAGCATACCGATGATCAAGAGCTGGAAGCTAGACCGACGTCTACTGTCCCGAAAGACAACTCCGTCGTAGTTCCCGCCCGCTCACAGAGTCATGGCCACCCTTATCCGGCGCGTGGATTTCCGGGCTACAGAAGACGCTCCATACCGTATCTTCGAGACGAGGATCCGGGGTTCCTTCCGAATCCGCTTGCACTGCCGGCATATATCGGCCCCGAAAATATCCTTGAAGGCTACGAATCCAAGAGCGAGCTCATATACGACAGCGATGTTAAACGTCTTTATCGTATCGACAAGAAGTTTCTTCTTACCTTGTTCCTGCCAAGTGTGGACGTCGCCAGGATTGCGAGGAATCAGGATCTCGCCTCGCAGGTCATTCCGGCACCAAAGGTTCTGCGCTGGGGGGAGATGGGTGATGTTTCTTGGATGCTCACTGTCTGGGCGTGGGGGCGACCCCTCTCTAGCTATATCCGCCAGAATCCCAAATTGGACTACTCCCACCTCTCGCCTGTCATCGCTGAAGTCGTCTCGAGGCTAGCCACCGTCAATCTGGCGCACAACGATCTGTACCCGAACAATGTTATCGTGGACAACGATCTAAACCTGGTCGCCATCATCGACTGGGACAGGGCGACCACACTTGAAAAAAGCAATGAATACCAGCACAGGGCGCTGATGGAGTCTGTAGAGCATGACTGGGACTTTGCGTTCAGACCGTATCATCATCCTTGTTTCCACTGGGACCCTGACCAGTGCTGATTATCAGCACTGGCAATGACGCACGCAAGTTGCGCATTGTCAGCACTTTGCCTTCTTAGGCAAAGTTGCTGGTAATGCGCAAAAAGTGGTACATATTCAGTAGTTAGTCTAGATAAGTAGCTAGTCTGCTTAATTAAATCTATTTAACTGCTTATTTCAATCAGCCTATAAGAGGCTGTTGTGAGGATCGTGCGCGGGCTTTCAGCTCATTAGAGACTGAATATCGGCAACTTAGAGGCTGGAACTCGGCCATTAGGCAAGCAAAAGAGTGTTAAACAGCATTTGAATTCATCCATTTAGCTACTGATAATGACCGCCTTGGGAAAGCCTACAAATCCTCGTCCCCGTCCTCCTCCCCCTCGTCCCCATCCCCGTCCTCCTCGTCCTCGTCCTGGTCCTCGTCCTGGTCCTCGTCCCCGTCGTCCTCCTCGTCCTGGTCCCCCTCGTCCTCCTCGTCCTCGTCCTCCCCGCCCTGCTCACCATGCACGGCCCCGGCGGTCTTGGCAGCCAGCGCCGCTGCCCTCTTCAGATTCTTGAGGTACTGCTTCAGCAGATCCCTCGTCGCCCATTCCCCCTCGTACGCCGCGAGCACAGGAGCCTTGGTCTTAGCCTGCAGAGAATCAGTAAGCTGTAGTAGTATGTAGATAGTACTTACAATAGTGAATATTGCATTCAAGTCGGTGACGCTGTAGTTGGTGATTCTGGGCTTGAGCGGCAGGCCGCTCTGGTGATACGCTGCGTGAACTGCAGTCTAGAGTACAAGTTAGTTAGTATAGTATAGTCAGACAAGTAATGAACTTACCACAACGGCATTGTAGGTCTTCTTGTCGTTGTCGAGCCTCATTGCCGTCTGAAGCTTGTACCCCTTCTTGCTGGAAGCCTGCCCCGTTGGCTTGGGGATCAGCTGGATATCTTTCTTCTGCTTCTTCAGTGCCTTCCTGAGCTTGAGCTTCGTCGCGGTAAGTCCAGCTGTAGAATAGTTAGTACTGAAATGTATACATCAACATATGTGCGCACCTTCAAGCTCAGCAATCTTTGCCCGTGCCTCCAACAGCTCCGTCTCCCTGGCCTTCAGCCTCTCAGCCGCCGTTGGCTTCTTTGTCGTTGCAGCCTTGAGGTTGACCGAGTTGTCGGTCTGCCTCTCAGGCAATTGCTTCTGGCGCTTTGGGGCGGGCTCGTTGGGGGGCGCGTTCTCCTTGTC